>VUQI01024206.1:2550-17275 GCA_015106735.1 Paratilapia polleni | reverse complement strand
ATAGCCTCAATGAAAACCTGTTCCACAGTGCTCAGGACCTCAGACTGGGCCGAAGGTTCACCTTCCAACCTTACAATGACCCTAAGCACACAGTGAAGACAACACAGGATGGCTTAGGGACAACTCTGTAAATGTCCTAGAGTGACCCAGCCTGACTTGAGCCCTACTGAACATCTCTGTAGAGACCTGAAAATGGCTGTCCACCGACAGTCCCCATCCAACCTCACTGAACTTGAGAGGATTTGTGAAGAAGAATGGCAGAAAACCCCCCAATCCAGGTATGCAAAGCTTGCTGCATCATAATCAAAGAGACTTGAGGCTGTAATTGCTGCCAAAGGTGCATCAACTAAGTACTAAGTAAAGGGTCTGAATACTTTTGTAAATGTGATATTTCAGTTTCTTCTTTTTAAAAATCCTAAAATTCTGTTTTCAATTTGTCATTATGGGGTACTGAGTGTAGATTAATGAGGAAAAAAATGAATTTCAATGATTGTAGCATCAGGCTGCAACATAATAAAATTGAAAAAAGTGAAGGGGGTCTGAATACTTTCTGAACCCACGATATGTAAAGAGAAGGATTTTAAATCCAATTCAGGAGACATTGAAGAGTACCAAATACTGTGAGTACTCTTTGGATCATCTGAAGGCTTTTCAGGGAGATGCACAGATAAAAGAAGGGAGTCCTATACATGTCTTCATTGTGCAAGTTAAAGCACATATCCTGGTCAAAAAATACTCCAAGCATCATCCCAGTAGTACCGGATGCCAAAGTAATGCCACTCAGAATAAGTATTTGATTAGGCACTGTGTTTCTGAGATTATTAGGGCAAAACTCAGTTATAAACTCAGATATTTCTAAATGCAAAATTATAAAAAAAAATCCAGGTCATCCAGACCTTTGTATCTTTAAAACATGCCTGTAGTTTAACCAATTGATCTGTGTCATCTGGCTTCATAGTTAAATATAACTGGGTATCATCTGCATAGCAAAATAGATGCAGTGTTTCCAGTATTACTGCCCAAAGTTATGCATGTATAACATTATCACCAACTATAGGTTTTAAGTAACGGTTTAATTACAGCCACCTCAAAAGCTTGTAATCTATTAATAAAGGCAAATTTGTATCAAAGCATTAATTAATGGTGAGCCTTCTTTGAACAGGGTCTTGCCTGAGTGGGGTCTAATAGACATGTTAGACATCAATAGATCAGACGAAATCTTAATAAAGATCCACAATATTTAATGCTGCTGTGATACATCTGTGACATCTGTGGAAAGGTTGTGATTATTTTTCTTCCTAATGGTTAAAACTTTTTGTAAAGAAGTTTATGAGTCATTACTACTGAGAACTAGATCAATACAAGGCTAAACACTCTTTGTGCTGAAAAAAGTGTTGAAAATAAACCTTGGGTTGTTCTTGATTTTGTTTATCAATGATGAATACTATTTAGTCCAAGCTTTATGATGGGATTTTTTTTTTAAATAATTTAATAGGTCTTTTGAGACCAGGTGAAATTCTTTTAAATTAGCAGAATGCCACTTCCTGTCAGCTTATGAGTTATCTGCTTTAATGTGGGCCTTGTTACATGGCTAAACCTTTGTCACCATTCTGACAAAAGTTGGCTTCATGGGGGTCAATAAGTGTTATTTATTGCAACAAGTCTCATTTATTAAGTTGTGGTGGTTTGTTAAATAATTGATCTAAAAGTTTCACACTAAAGCTATGAATATATATTCATCTATCATTCATCTATCAATCTTTTTTTAGCCATTGCATTTTTAATTAATCATGTGTGTATGATTTACTAAAGATTTCAGCAGCAGTTATTTGCATGTGTACTTAAGCATACATACACAAGAAAGCTATCAACTTCTAATTCATATAACTCAGCTTAAACGAAATACAAGTTCCATCATAAAGGATAAACTGAAGTACATCATGAATTACATTGTGTACCTAGTACACATGTGCAGGGTCCTTTAAGGCCCAGACCTCAGAGATCCCATTACAATAACACAATGCCAGCAGGGCATACTAAACGTGTACTGGTAAAACATCATATAGCCAGCATAAAGAGTTTTGCTGATGTTGTTGTTTTGCCTTTTTTAACAGGGGAATATTAAAACATGACTAGATTTACTGGACATTTTTGTCATGAATGAGTTTCCTTCAGGTGAATGTTGTCTAGTACATACCTCAAATCTCCAATTTTCAAAGTAAAATGAAGGCAGACTGTCACAAAATACTAAACACTCATGACCCTTCAACCTGGTTATAGGTAGAGGGAAAATGTCACTTGGGAAACCTAAATAAAAGTCTGTTTAAGAAATATTGATTTTTTTTTTATGTCATTAATATTAAATGTTTTAATACAACTTGTAATTTTTTTCAGTCTAAAGAATAGAAACATTTCAGCCAAAAAAAGAAAAAAAACTGTAAAAAGCATTGTTTTTTTATGCCTGCCGGATATATACTTTCACTCTAAAGTACTGATAAGCTTCATTAAATTGAGCAATACAATATTCCATATGTGAACATGTTCTGGCATGAACCACTAAAACATGTAGGAAAGGAAATGGAAATAAAGACTAGCATCTGATTTTACCTGTAGACTAATGGTGATATTTGTGAATTGTGAATTTGATATAAATAATTTGATATAAAGATGGACAAAATGACTGTGTGTAATGTGAACATTGTAGCTTGTGGTTTATATTAGTGAATGTCAGTTACTGTTTAGTTGTTACTGCTGCTTTAGTCTATGAAGTTCTTTGATTATTGTGTTTAAGTTTTGACTTCCTGCTTTGGTATTATCATTCTGGAGATTCTTTTCAGTTTTGTAACATTATTAAATTTTTTACTTTATTATTCGTGCCTCCCAGCTTTCCTGTGTATCAAGTTTAATGTGAGTTTCTTGTCTCTGTGTTTAGTAGGTATCTTTAGGTAGTTTCCATACTGTTTCACACACACACACACACACACACACACACGTGTAGTCCAATCCTCCCTTTCTCCTTTGTCATGTTGTCTGCTTTGCTCTGTGCATGTTTCTGCTCATGTTTTGGCTCCTCTTGTGCTGCCCTGTTCCCTTCTTTAGATTTAATCTCTGGCTCCTAGTGTTTTCCTTTTTGGATGTAATTGTTTCTTGTGTTTTTCAGGCTTTTGTAACCGTTTGGACTTTGTGTTTTTTTTTTTTTTACTTGAATCAGCAATTAAAGCTTTCTTTTTTGTTCTGTGCATTGTATTTTGAGTCTTGTATTATTACACAAAAGCATATTGTGGCATTTTAAGTCAGCTAAGTTTTTTTTTTATTCCAATGCTACCTGTGCTGGGGAGCAGGTTAAAAAGAGAGATTTTTTTTCTTGGAGTAACTCTTTTTCTTTTGAATATACTTTTATGAATATTTTAAATATTTCACCTCTTGAGCCACACTGAACTAAGAATTTGAGACTGCTGATGGTCATCAGAAGTGTAGTTAAACTATAATAGGAAGTTTAACTTCCTATTGTTAAACTTCCTATTAACAACCAATTTCAGAACAGGAGGACAGGCTTTGATGTATCTTGGCTTCTTGGCTGTGATTATTATTTTAATACAGCAGTACTGTGAGCAGCACTGAAGTTTTGTGTTCTGTTTGGATCCCACTTTTGCCTCTACAGGGCCAATATTGGTAAAGTCATGTGCATAAATAAATTAAAATGTATGCTTAATTCAACCCAAAGGAAGGATACTAGTTATTATTATTATTATAAAATCTAAAACAAATTGAAATGGGAAGCTGGCAGGAAAAATAGCAGCTGTCACAGTTGTTTAGCCCCCTGAAGCAGTCAATCTAAGGGAAATGCTGTCGTAAGTTCATTTCCAAAGTTCAAAACAGTCTTTTTCATCTGCGCAGAATAGATAATGATGTTAGTGTCTTTAAAGCCAAAAGTCGGCCTTTGTAAGCAAACAGTCACAGGTGAGTGAATTTGTTTGTATACTTGCAACTGAAACTCAAAAGAGCAAATATCAATTTTAAGGGAAAAAAATGATGAACGAATCTGTATTTCATCGAAATTATATTTTTCAACCACCAAACCTTTCAAAGAGATTTTTTTCCCCTCAAATTGCACTCTTTAATTTTGAAGAGGAGGTTATGTTTAGTTAATTAAAATGTTGAAAATGTAAAGACAAACATGGTTAGACACCCCTGGACCAATGTATAGCGCCACAAACAACCATAATAAAACTTCCTGGTTTTGTCTGTATGTTGCTGTTGTGATTTATTTATTTAATTGTTCTATTTGAAGCCCAGCCAGCATGACCTTATAAGACTCAAGAAAGCACAGAAGAAATATTATCTCATAAGGTGCTTTTGCCCTGTAGAAAAGATCATTTCAAGCACCTTTTTTGTGTTCAGGGAAAAATGTTTTTTTGGAACTTGTTTTTGCAGAATTTATATGGCTGTTAGTTTTACCTGTAGACAAATTCATTGTAAGCACAAGAATTACACTGAAATGAAGCCCATGCTTATTTTGTGTAACGATGTCACTATCACATAGAGTTAAGACAAGGAACAATATTTGAAAGAACAAACAACACAGCTACAAGATCGACTAAATACCACCAAGGGAAGAGGGGAGATATGGTGAGTGATGTACAAAGAGGAAAGGTGCATGGAGAGGGAAATAAGAGAGCCTGAATGATTGACAGTCTGTCTGCTCTGTGTTTCAGCAACTGAGGGGTGGAATCAATGGTCTCGCTTGGCTACCCATGGTAAAAGCGTATCTCCTCTCCCTCCCTCTCTTCAGCTGCTTCCATCTACCTGATCTTCATATCACACATATTTTCACTCACTTTATCTTTTTTATACGATAACATTTTCATTTACTTATCCCTTCCCTCCTTTAGGTTTTTCTTTCCAGTCTTCATATTAATGGTGTTACACAAAGAGCTACTAAAAGACATATTGTACTACTCACCCAATGAAGTTGTAAATTAAATTTCTTTAGAAATTCTTCTTCTTCAAAAAAAAAAAAAAAGCAATTGTAAAACACATTGAAAAATAACGACCAAAATAAATAAACACACAGCCATTAAGAGCCAGAGTTCTACCAAAATTCGATTAAAAAAATAAAAAATTATACGTCTTGTTTAACATCTTCATTAAGGATACTTGTGAGTTTCAGGGTGAATACACATAATCACTTTGCTTGTCTGCCAAGGTATCTCTCTGAACTTACTTTTCATAGGGTTGGCTGGCAAATGGCACTGGGCTTTACTGGATTTTGTAAATTATTTCCCTAAAGTATTAAAAAAAAAGTTGTCTTTAAGTGTGTTAACCAAAGCCAATTACTGCGGTATACAGTAAATGTATATGAATTAATATGTCTATGAATTGATAAAGACACAGTTGTAAAGCCAAAAGAAAGGGGCCAGAGGGTGATAAAAGAAACGTATAGACCAAGTGACTAAGCAAAAAATAAAAAATTCAACTGTAACAAAAAAAGTGTATATGAAAGACCATGTTGGATAACTGACAGGAAACAGAGGCAGATAGAGTGAAGTGTCCCTCCAATGGCCATCTAACCCCTGACCTTTGTAATGAGCCGCTGAGTGTCTAAACGTCATTCAGATAACGAGTTATGGCCCTGTTGACACTAAATGGCAGTCAATGGACAGATAGATGGCCCACTGGGAATGGATGAAGTCAATGGGCAGTGAGATTGAGTTCCATATTGCATTAATGGGAGCAATACAATATACTAAATGGTATTTAGCAGACACTTTTATCCAAAATGACTTGAAGTACCTCATTGAGTGCTTTTATTTTTAGAAAGAGTGGCCCCATTGAAAATCAGGGGCCCTTACATCCCAAAGCTGCTGGGACTTGGAGTACTTGCAGTACAGTGATACTGAATTCTGATACTTAGTCACAGTGAGTGGGCAAGTGTTCCTTGATTTTTTATTTTTTTTTATCAAGCACATTAGCAGTAGGTTTTCCCACATTTAATACTAAAAATGTAATAAACAGATATGAATTTTGTATAAATCAGGGGATTTCAGTGAGTTTGTAGGGTATTTATAGTAATGCAGAGAGTTACAGAAATGGTCAGAAACAGCCCTTGAAATTCCAGTGTGTGAAAGCATTTTCCACCAGCAACCACCAGTGGAGAATGCAGCCTTGTCTCTGACAGCATCAGAAAACACAATATCCATTCATTTTTTTTTTTTTTTTTTTTTTGCTGTGTTAAAAGAGTCCTTCCTATGTTCATATTTTAAATTGTCAGAATAAAAGAGTGCAGTTCATTTCAAATTCAGCAATACTTTAATAACAGACTTCTTTCTGTGTTTGAGTGGTTTTTTTTTTTTAGACTGTTATGAAGATTCAGTGATGTTATAGCACTGTGTACAGTTAGTACTTCTGTTTTATCTTCATCAGTTTCATCAATTTAATTTCCCACGGGATGATACATGGTTTTGTAAGATGTAATATTTTTGTATGCAATTATTCCATGGAACATGGCGTCAGGTTTACTATAATTATTTTTTTATTTCTAAATAGTCCATCAGGAGGAGGGGCTAAGCCCCAAAGGGATTTGAAAGCAATTGAGGTGTCAGGAGAAATCATTGGTAAAGAGGCATCAGTTTCTCATTTTGATGGGTCATAAAGTTGGGACACATTACTATGCATTGATAGTGAAAAGAAGAAATAAGGAGCATGACCGTATGTCTAAGAGAAAGTGGAAGCCATAGCAAGGTGTTGTACTCTTACTGAAAAAATGTTACATGAACTGCAGCTGTAAGGGTCATTAAGGGTGCACTCACACTTGGTATGGTTGTATTATACCATTCATAGACAGTATAAAAGATGGATGTAGTCACCGTGACACCACCCACTGGTTTTGGACTCCACATTTTGAAGCTTAAGTGTTAGCGTTTTGCCCAGAAGTTAACTTAATATGGATGAAAGGGTAGGGCGCTAATTTATCAGCTAACGCTAGCAAACTTAGTTAGCAAGCTGCATTCATAAACTGTAGGGGTGCAACACACAGACACACATATCGACTAATTAGTGCTAAGTAACGGACAAATAAAATACTAGAATTTCACTCACCAATACTAATGCACAAACTTCTGAGATGGTCTGTACCACACAGCAAGCCATAATATTAGTCAGATAATCCATTAAAAATTCTCCAAAAGACAACAACGGCACATCCACACAGTGAGGCCATCCATTTTAATGACACAAAGTAGTGGCTGAGGCGTAGTAGCAGACACTGATTGGCTCCAGCTACCTGTGTCGAACGCCTGTCAGTCAACACGACCCTGCATCTGGGGCATGGATGAGTTATAGAAAAATTCTCCCCACTCAGAGTTATTATCTTATGAGTTGTTTTACATGGTATTCTAGGGGGATTGATGCCCTTTTGGAGCCAGCGAGGTTCATAATTTTATGCATTTTGTGGCTTAATTTGGGAAGCAGTGACACACTGTTGTTTCACATGCATTATAGATTTGTTATTTAAGTACCACAGTGTTTTCCCACAGAGGCACCGAGGAAGCACTAGAAGCCTGTGCTTGGACGTGGATTGTAGCCACACTATGCGCATACCTTCCTGAGTCTAACTGAACCACACGCAGGCCCACGTCTTCAAGCAGGCAAAGGCACATTTCACTTAATTGCATCTGGACACATCAAGCAGCAATCACACTTGAAGTACACTTAGGGGTTGAATGCGCTCAAGCATGCTACTGAATGCCGTGTGTGAGCACACCCTAAAAGTTTTGCTTCATTCAAAGTTTTAAGTTGCTCATTTCGCAAAAAGAAAGTGTGTCTGAATGGGGGTTCAGTTTACATCAGCAGTAACAGTTACAAATGGGAATTATGAACAGTAAAATAAGGCTGATACTGTATTTGACTGTACAGAGTATGCCTACAAGAGTTGTCAAGGCAGAGGACCAAAGTCATCACATCAGATGTAAGGAAATAATGTAAAGTAATATTGGCCTGTGACATAACAGCAGTTTACTGTTGTTAATTGCTGCAATCTTTGCTAAGACATTTAAGAGAGGGCTGCTACCTAGAACTTTCTTAAGACTTATCCACACTCAAATCAAAATAATTATAATTATATGTAGGTATACTGTAGGTTCAATCAAAATGCTCAACATGAGGTGGCAAAACAGAGCTGTAAAACAGAACAAATTTTATGAAAATGACTTTTAATCATTCTTGTCATTTTAGCCATTTAAATATCTCAGTGTGTGTTGAACCATTTTCCTTTTCACTTGGTTCAGATTTCTATAGTTATAAAGTCCATAAAAATGAACCATTCTGGCTTCTCTGTGGTACATTTAGAAAAGGAGCAGCACCTTAGCTGTTGTGGAAAAGTGTAGCAAAACTCTTCATCAGCAAGTTTTATCTTTTCAGTATTTTTCACTGAAAAGATGACAATAATAAATGCAACCTTTTCCTTCTTTGTTAGTTTTATATTCTTCTCTACACTTTTGCACATTTAAGGTAGAGCACTGTACAGACGTAGATGCTCAAAAGATTTGCAACCACATCAAAGAGATCAACAGCAGCATCTCTACAATAAATGATGACTCCACCACAGGTTATTTGAAGTCTGAGTCCAGCAAGAGCAGTAATCTCCATTCAGAATTTCTGGACCTTGGGGAACTCAAGTTTGACCACCATTAACTCAGATCATTTAGTTGCATTTGATGCTGGGTCAGAAGTGAGGAGTAGCACAGAGACACCCAAGCACTGTAACATAACACTGTCTAAATTAATTAGGCTACAGTAGACAACTGTATCCCTGAAGTTGCAGGCTTGTACTATGCAGTCTATGGTCTGGAATAATATATTCCCCAAACAAATGTAAACATCACAAGTTTGGTAAAAGCTTTGAATGTTCAACAATACCTCTCACTGAAGTTCCCAAAGGGATATATGGGACAGTCCTATATTTATTACAATTAAAGAACACATAGTGCAACAGTGCTTCTCACTTTTATGTCTTTAGTAGTTTTAGGACTACAACTGAACTCTTATCGCACAGAAGAACAAACCAGATATCAGTCTTTGGCTACAAGACAGCACTTTGAAATACTTGTTTCTGGTATCCTTCTAGAATTTGCTCACGATTAGAAAATATAAAGTATATCATCAGCTTTACCTTTTAATTTTATTTTAATATGATAGACACTGCAGAAATTAGAAATCCAATATGTCTCATGGCCCCCACTTTCTGCAAGCCCATGTTGTAGATATAACATTCTTATTCACACAATCTGCCACCATGGAGCTTCAAATGTGGTGTTAATATGTATTGCACAGTCAAATTGCCATAACAAATTTATATTTTCTACTTACGTGTGAAAACAATTTAGCACCCCCAACCAGTGCGCTATCTTCTACAGTTTCATTTTGCCCATTTTGGTCGCTTCCCTGTTGTGCCAAGCAGTATCCTCCCTTTCTCACCTTCTTAGCCACCTTGCCTCTTGTTCTCCTCTACCTTATTCCTCTTTTTTCTTTTGCTTCCACCTTTCTCTGTGCTACTTCACCTCTTCCTCACAGGTGCCTGCCAACTTCTTACCCTAGCTCTGATTGTTAGCTGGTTTCAGAGCCAAGGGTGGATCTAGAGGAATCAGAGGTGTCAGGATGTGGCAGATCTTTTCAATGCCACAATACCCAGAGGAGTTTGTCTGACCATGCCAAAATCAATCAGTCTTCTATTCATCATCTAACCCTGTCTTTAAAGGTCTTTGAAGATGTCTTACCTATCTAAGTTGTCTGTCTGAAGGTCTTGATGTTTATCTGCTTTTACTTCAAACAGTAACATTATTCTCAATTTATATGTGATAAACTGCTAATGAATTTAACCTCTGATATATTAGCTCTTAGTACTTAAAGAATATTCCACAGCCTCGCCCAAATCTTTAAATACTCTTCTCCTGTCCAGGCTTCCTAACTGTGAAAAGGTGACAGTGCAATATTAAAGTATGTAGCAGAGAAGGTATGTGTGATGGAGAAGTTTCAACAGACAATTTGATGCAGCTAGGCATTTTTTGTGAGCCACTGTCACTGATGTTAATCCAAGCTAGAGGTGGAGCTGCAGGTGTGGCTGCCAAGTAAGAGAAAGCAAATCTCACTCCAAAGGTACACACTAATTATAACAACAATATTAGAGTTACCAGGTTTGGTAAATTTATACGACCCCAAACTGAGCTTGCCCTGTGTTTTTACCTCCAGTTGTACCAAAGGAAAAATAAACATATTTTGCAGCTTCAGAACTTAAAGGCTTATTAGAAATTAAAACCAAATAAAACTTTTACAAAGTCTGCAGTGGCACATTTTAGCCTTTTTAGAAGGTCATATATGGAAAGAATAAGTCACGTTTTGCAAAATGTATGGTTCACATGAACATACACAATAACAGTTTCAAAGACAAACAGAGAGAGCCAGGGAGAGTGAATATACCCTCACAGTTTTATTTGAAATGAGAAAAACATAAACAAAGTGAAAAGCGGATCAAAGATCAACTGGATAAGACTGGTAGAGAAGTAAAGAAAAAGGCTGCACTGAATGTTGAGAGATGTGATAGGAATGCCTCAGGGCCTGCAAAGAGAGGAGAGCAGGCTGTGAGTGAATTTGTCTCATGCTGTCTCTCCCCCTGCTCCTCCTCATTTCTGCCCCGACCCTCCTCCAATCAGTCTCATGAAGGGTGACAAAAGGAGCTTTTGTAAAGTTATCTCAGCAGTAAAAAAAAAACAAAGAAACAAACAAAATAGTTGCCACTGTAGCAGCAGGTGTCTCTAAGGCCCATATCATAATCCTTTCTGCTTTGTAACTGTTCCACTGCACCAAGCATGTGCGTCCCTCTCCCTGCTTTTCAGTCATCATCTCGTTCAGCCTCAGATATCAACCTGTTGTTTATCTGACAAAGAGACTTTTCTTACAATGTTTCAAAGCTACTCAGAAAAAAATGTCTTCACCATTTTCCATTTTCTACAACAGTGGTTCCCAAATGCTGTACACACTGTTGTGCTGTGATGCAAGTGTAGGTATACTGTGGGATTTGGTGACAATCACGCATTATTATTGCAATATTCCTTCCATCCATCCATCTGCTTAACTGCTTATCTATTTCAGGGTCGCCAGGGGACTGGACCCTATCACAGCTGTTTCTGGGCAAGAGGTGTGCTATACCTCGTACAGGTCACCGGTCCATCACAGGGATAACACACAGAGACAGACAACCATTCACACTCACATTCACATCTATGACCAATTTAGATTTACCAGTTAAACAATATTAATATAATATTCAGTATTTTATATTTAAATACACCAAAAGCTATTAATGAATTGTTAATTTGATTTGTTAGTACTGATTTCCTCTAAAAGAAATCCTTTAAAAAATAATAATAATGATAATTATATCAAAGAGAACTTCAACCTGTTTGTGCAGTTGCCGGGTAGTGGGAACTATGAATTACTATTACAGAATACTTGTTAATTTACACATAGAGAGATACAAACTGTTATTCAGTGAGAATAAGGGTGGAAGAACATATTTTAAATTTTCGACAGACTCAAATTAGCTGTTTTACTGTTTATTGATCTTCTCCGGCTAAGAAAGTTCAATACTGAACTATTCCCTTCAATCATCACTAATATAAATTCATTCTCACTTTAGACAGTATGTACATACTTTTAAAATTAAAGTATTTGGTATGTATATATTGTCGGCAGACACACAAAACGAGAGCTTCAACACACAGATCTCACAAAACACACATGCTGGACACTGGCCTGAAGTGTCTGGCTTGATGGCAGTTGAATCTGGTGCTATGATAAAATACCAAATGCTCTGGTGTTAAAATTGCTGAAAGTAAAGCTTCAATTAACTGCCTTTAAACAGAAATCAAACTTTTTATTATAACACAACAATGTAGCCTACTTCATCTTTCCTTGCCCCTTTCCAATGCATTTCATATACTACTTCACTTGCTTCCACTTTCTTTGGATTTTCTCCCATCCACAAGCCCTGATCTCCCCACCCACTCTCACCACCAACCTCTTGAAGAGATGGCGTCATCATTATTCACAGGGCCACACACACACACACACAATGTAGCCCCCACACACGCTCCATGATTAACGACAACAAAAGAGCCTTTTGCTGTATGGAGATTGTTATCATTTGATGCATTAATCTCTCTCTACATTGCCTCCCTCCTTCAAATCTTAGGTAAAGGAATCACTTTTCTGCCTATCTTTAGTTGGGGAAAGAAATACGGAAGACAAAGGCAGCCTATATTTTATACAAGAATAAAGAGAATTTAAATGATGCTTTCAAAGCCACCCATTTTTAAATGTGGGTACAATAAGGAGACACAGGAGATTGTCAGAACCTATCAAAGACATCACTTAGATGTCTTTGATAGTAGATTTATCTTTGTAAGTAAAGTGGAGGATTCACCAGAAAAGATATTAGGTTTTAAAATATTCCAAGGTAGTGGGCAGGTAATGACAGGACCACCTTGAAACATGACAGGTGCATATCAAACAAAACCCATGGCGACTCCATGTAATACTGCCTCATCACTTCTGTAACTATGTCATGATAGTGAGCTGACAGTGAGCAGATAGTGCAAGATAATATCACACTTGGATTTAATTGTATTTCTGTTAACACATTTTTAATGAGTATAATTGTTAAATCTCACCACTGGACAATAAGTCATGGTTATAAAAGCCTTGCATTTAAATTGATCAACTCAACTTAGTTTAAAAAAAAATGTTTTGCTATAGTAGTAATTTGCACATAGTCCCATAATAGAGAGGCTCTCATGGTTTGTGGTAATATGCTGTTTGTATCTTTGACCGTCAACAATAAGTAGAGAAACATTTTTCGATCCACCCTCAGAAAAACTGACAATAAGAGGTACAGTACAAGGACACATGCGATACACAGTCTTTTCCAAAATGTCAATGTTTTATTAAAGAAGAAAAATAATTTTCCAATTTTGGGGCACTGCATTTTTTACTTTTTAATCCAATGTTTTTTAAACTTATTCAAAGAAAAACTTGAGTCTTGAGTTTATTTTAAAAGCTTAAAATCAATAGCCGGCAACAATAGGTTCATCTCATACAAATGCCCCACATATTCAGACACAAGCTTCTTTATTTATTTAGTGGAATGTTCAGGGACTGACAAGGGATTAGACACTGATTTCTTAAGACTGCTTCTGCTGCATTTGAACAATATGCTGCAGATATTTTAGTTTGTGCATTTCTGGTCACAGTCACTTCAGTTTCAAGCAGGGCTTGGTTGATATTTGTTTTTCATTTACAGATTTATTTATTTTTTCATTTTTTTCATAGTTGCTATTCATCCACCTTAGTTGTATTATTAGACATTCCTCAAATTTTTAATTCAAACATGTTGCATCATACAGCACAATGAAGCAAACTAAACTTTGCTATAAACATTCAGTTTGTGACTCACAATGAAGTTGAAATTAAACTTCTGCTTTGGACCTCTGCATCTCCATGGTGATGGATGATGCACATTATTGATTGGTACATCAATAAGGTGATGACATTGCCACTGAGATGAACTTTAGTCACCTCAGCGTCCCCCAAACTGCTGATGGAGGAATGAGTTTGCATGTTATTCAAGCACATATGCAAACACACATCCCCCTCATACACACAGTAAGTGTGAGTGCATTACTTATAACAAATATTACTTATAACTAGTTTGTTACATGATGCATCCTGCTTCAGAGCCATTATTTGTATTAGTATTAGTGTCAAAGTTGTTTTCTTTTACCATGAGGTTATTTGTAACCTGTCAATATCTGCAAAAGGGACAAATTACAAGGTGATTATATGCCTAGTCATCTTTTGTATGTGAATAGGCAAAAACTTTAATCTTCTTATGAAACAGGAATTTCTATTTGAGTTTCGTTCTGCTGTGAAAACACTAAGAAAGCTAATGAAGACAATTCCAGAAGTGCTGGTTTGCTGCTTAACCAAAAAGGCTGTAGGCAACTGAAGACAATCACACAAAACTTGTTCAAAACACAGAATGAGAAGATGAAATAATCGCTTCAATTTCACATCTCTTTCTCTCAGAATAAGATTACATTACAGCTTCTTCTTTTGATGTGTGCCCAGGAGGTTGAGTCAAGGGTTTGGTAAAGTTTTGATGATGTACTCCTTGAAACTTTGGTTTCCAACTCATGAAGATGCAAAATACAAGCTGTATTTTTACTGTGATGTCTGTGCAATGTCATTCACATCAAAACACTGCCCCTCCATGAGAGGACCTAATCATGTGTATTTTTCCTCAATAACTATCAATTTAGACAAACAACAGAAAGCCCATGTGGAAACTCAAACTGGTACCAGCTAAACTATCATGTAGACTAAACTGGACTAGAACGATCTTTTGAGTGCTGGCATTTACCACAAATAAATGAAGAAGCTGCAGGAGCAAGATATTTATGTACACTGATCAGCCATTGCATTATAACTACTGGCAGGAGATGTGAGTTACACTGATCAACATGTAACAATGCAATGTTCTTCTGGGACACTAGGATCTGGCATGTGTTTGGTACTTTTACACATGCCACCTGGCTTGTTTTTTTTTTTTGCTTTGGTTTTTTTTTTTGGTTTTTTTTTTTTTTTTTTTTTTTTTTTAAAAATTAATTTTTAA
>VUQI01024194.1:2501-13240 GCA_015106735.1 Paratilapia polleni | reverse complement strand
CAGGACAAAAAGGCACACTATGGAAGAGAGCCAGAGTTTAATAATAACTAATGATTAAATGCAAGTGGTGTATAAACACATGGAGAGTGAAAGGAAGTGAGGAAGAGGAAGTGCTCAGTTCGTCATGGGAAGCCCCCAGCAGCCTAGGCCTATTGCAGCTTAACTAAGGGATGGTTCAGGGTCACCTGATCCAGCCCTAACTATAAGCTCTATCAAAAAGGAACGTTTTAAGCCTAATCTTAAAACCAGAAAGTGTGTCTGTCTCCCGAATCCAAACTGGGAGCTGGTTCCACAGGAGAGGGGCCTGAAAGCTGAAGGCTTTTCTTCCCATTCTACTTTTAAATACCCTAGGAACCACAAGTAAGCCTGCAGTCTGAGAGCAAAGTGCTCTATTGGGATAATATGGTACTATGAGGTCTTTAAAATATGCTGGGGCCTCATTATTTAAGACCTTGAATGTAAGGAGAAGGATTTTAAATTCAATTCTGGATCCAGCTAAAAGTGCTATTTAAATATATGATACTGTGTTTTGTTTTGACACAGTGTCTGGAAGTGGAAGTGCAATGCTAAATTACTTAAATATCACTTTTTTTTCTCAAGTCTCTGCACATGACAGCAACTGACAAGTCCGTTCCTAGTGTTTGTGCACTAGAGGCTTCAAGTTCATCACACTTGTGTAAGTCTCATATTAAGCCACAAATGGCTCCAAACTATTCTATCGTGCAGCTTGTAAGAAACACTCGCCTTTAACATAACGCTAAAGCTACCTTCTAGTGTAAAATTTGCCACATGGATCATACTGCACATTGAAGAAACAAGTCAATCACATTTTTAATGGAGGGTGACTCTTACAGTCATACATACTAAACATAGATTCTTAGATGATGAATTCTTCAATATGTCCAATATGTGAGCAATTCCAAGGGCTACAATAATGACCCAAGTATATCTGCATGGAGTGTTGCTGAGAGTGTAGAAGGTTTAACACAGCAGTGACTAACCAATGACTGATCTCACTGCTGTCACAACAGAGAGCAAAAACCTACACAGGTGAATATGCCGGATGATACTAATACTGTTCATGTACAGTACACTAAGGTTGTGTGGCCAGCAGAGATCTCTCTGAGTGAAATCCCATCACTTTTTTGATTGGGTTTGTCAGGCTCGTGTCCCTGTGGCACTCAAACACTGTTAGCTCTGTAATAGCATGCCAAAACATACACAATGGGCACTGACCGTGCAATGCTTCCTCACAGCCTGGAGGTTTTGGATGTGTCCAGCTGAGTCATCCTGAACCTAGCTTTGTTGTTCAAAGTAGTAAATGATTGGATTGTAGTGGCACCCAAATCCCATTTTACCCCAACCAGCTGGAGTGAATGGGCGCACATCTTCCTCATTCCGTCCTCTGACGTCATCGCTAGCAGCAGCTCTATCTTGACTGATAAATCCAACACTTTGATATGGCCAGGCAGTGCTTATATAGAACATTCTCTAAACCTACACATATATAGCTCTGCAATATCAGGAAAATGTTCTGGCAGGTGAAAGATGGTAAAAGTTGAATAAAACAGTCTAGAAGATTAAATGCTTGTCAAATACAAATAAACTCTACTCAGTATTTTGTTCAAGTTTGGTACCTAATAGAGATTAGATAAGAACGTTCTTAATCCTGTTGCAGTTATAGGCACTAGAGAGCCTTATATTTATACAAATCATTCAAATGCAGCTCACTTAGTTTAAAATATATAGCTGTTGAGGAAGTGAGAGACTCACTAAAATCTCACACTTTTGTATTGGTACAAAATTTTAAAGCTGCGCTGATGCTATTGTTTTCCTCACAGGCAGGATATTATGTAAGCTCTGGTGAGTTTCACAAAATGTTTTAGCCTCTTTGAGCTTTTTAAATTTTTTCATAGCCCCAAACTGTCTTCTTTTGGCATAAACTCTGACAAAGATGAAGTTAGCAACTAGCTGTTGACCATAGTGTAGTGGTTCTCATACTGCAATTTTTAATCAAACAACACTTTTTTTTTCCCCCTGGCCATCACCTGCAATGACTCTGTTCCCCATCAGTTTGAGAACCTCTGTCATAGTGCAAAATTTAGCAGGCAGATATTTTCTTTTGGGATTTAGGTGTTTTGGTAAATGTAGCTATTTCTATACATTTTGGCCTTTCGTCTGCACGTAAACAGAGGTTTAGCTCACTGAAAACGAAGCTTTTGAAAAAGTCCTTCCAGGGTGAATATTTTCAGAAAATCAATTTCTGCTTTTATGTGTGGACAAGGAAAACAAAGATTTTGTCTTCTAACATTAAAAGTTGCATGGGTGAGCGGAATGGTGGTTAGTACTGTCGCCTCACAGAAAGAAGCTCCTGGGTTTGAATCCACAGGCTGGCTGGGGCTTTCCCTTGTGGAGTTTGCATGCTATCCCTGTGTGTACATGGGTTCTATCTGGGGTCTCTGGCTTCTTCCCACAGTCCAAAGACATGCATATTATGTTGGCATGAATGGTTGTCTGTCTCTATGTGTCAATTCTGCAACAGAATGGCGACTTGTCCAGGGTGTACCCTGCTTCTCTCCCCAGCACACAGTTACAACATCCAGATGTGGGTCAGCCTACCAAAGTTGCTTTACAAGGTGCCTTTTTGTCTTGAATTTTAAGCTAATAAAAAGAAAGTGAGAATCGCAATGGTAAGCATTTCAGAAAGACAAAAATCTCAAAATCAAGCAAATATTACTCCTCAAGTTACCTTGAAAGGTCCAGATGGCCAAAGATGTATTATTTACTCACCATTTCAGAAACAGTAGTCTTGTAACTGTATCCAAGTCCAAGAACAAAATTCAGAGCCTGACAAGTCTTTCAATGCTGATTCCTCAGCTGGTCCTTAAAAGGGTACGTGTGGCATGATAGACCTACTGCTATCAAAAGACAGCCAGAATAGTCAAAAAGACTGAGGCAGTGTGATAACATGAAAACCAGTAAAGTAGGTCTGCTTTATTAGTACAAAATGCAGGGTTTCTTATTGCTGTATGCACACATCTGCAGCCATATCCTTGCTATGGAACGTACATAAATAATACAAAAATAGTTTCCATACATATATAGCATAACTATTGACTTTAGAAAATGCCCCTGTCCAAAGTGCAGAAGAACTCTTAGTTGTGTCCTTTCTGTCTTCACTGCAACATTCTTTAACTTGGACCACAGGCCAGCGTTGCCCTTCTTTCATATGTGTGTGAATGTGTGTGTAAGAGAGAAACAGCTGTTTGAGATAGTCTAGCATTTGAAGGCATTATCAGCATTCTAATTATAAATGCTTGGTTTCCAATAAGATGCCACCAAGCAGAAAATCCGTCATCACACTTGCTTTCTTTCTCCTTAGTACGGAAAAGAAAAACATTTTCAAGTTCGGAGACCAAGAACACAGAGAGACACAGAAACAGATTAGAAAGGCAAAAGAAGACAGAGTGAGTGAGCAGGATGAAGGCATGGAAGGGAAAGAAATTGCTGGATAAACACTCACAAATATCGCTAAGATGCTGAGGCAGTTTTCAAGCTGGCTGGTAAAATTTTTAATGTTCAAGTGAATTCAGGCTCCAGTCACTGAAAACAAAAGTAGCTGTTGTGAAACCATGTTAATGGACTTTGGTACAGCTCAGCTGCATGAAGTGTCAATAAAAACAGAACTAAATGATTTGCAGATCATTTAAACCCATTATTTAATTTAAAACAGTATAACAACATATGCAAAATTTCATGTGGTCGTCATCTACAATACATTTTCCTAATTCACGAAATGTTTACAATGAGTGACAGCTGTGGACTGCAGGCCTTCCCTAAAAAATATGTCATCTAGATGTGTACGTCACCCATGCCATGTGCACTTGTTCTCTCCATACCATCATGGATGCTGGCTTTTGAACAGTGTTGATAACATGCTGTTTGGCCTCACTCCTATTTAGCCCAGAAGATCCAGTGTCTGTGATTACTGAAAACATCAGGCAGAAAACGGGGCACAGAAATCTTTTTTCCCCTGTTTTTTTCTTTCAATGGAAGAGTAAACTGTGTTCACTGACAATGGTTTTCAGAAGTGTTCCTGAACCCATGCAGTGATTTCCACTACAGAATCATGTTTATTTATAAAGCAGTGCCGTCTGAGGGCCAGAAGATCACGGCCATTCAGTGTTGGGTTTTTTTTTTTTTTGTTTGTTTGTTTTGGTTTTTTTGTGTGTGCAGAGATTTCTCTGGATCCTCCACATCTTTTAAAATCATGTACAGTAGATGCTAAAATCCCCAAACTCTTTGCAAAAAAGTGGAGAACTTATCTTTAATTCAGAAAAATGCAGTTTCTCTGGGATGCTCTTATTATATCCAGTCACGTTACTGGTTAACCTAATTAGCTGTGAGATGTTTTACTTTCCAGTTTTTGTTGGCCTTCTCCTAACTTTTTTGAAATGTGTTTATGGCTTTAAATTCAAATGAGCATGTAGTTTTCATCAAAAAGAACAACTATAGTTGTTATATATCTTTTAAATTTGAAATGCAGATCTTTGCTTATGGTTTTTACACTGCGCCCCATCTTCTTTTAGAAACAAGACTGACTTCTGTTATTTTAAGTATTTGCTGTAGCTCCATCATCCATGACTGTGAACTTAGTTTTCTCAGCATTTTTGCGTTGTCATTATCTGTGCTGGAGTCAAGAGTTTTATATCACTGCTGCATTGCATTACACTCTCCTGACTGTCAATATCACGGTCAAAGCTGATATATCTTGTATGTCAGAGTAAAAAGTTAACTGATACATCTACAGTATGAGTTTAAATTTACACCTCCATCGAAGCAAGAGTTCCTGTATCTTGCTTTAGGTATGAGTAATATACCTCCTGCCATGATTGGTGAGATCATGACATTGTGTCTTCATTTTTGAAAATGAAATACAACATGACAATAAAAAGACACTTACAGCTTCATCTGAGCTTGAAACAAAGACTTTTCAAGATTGAAAAGGAGAATACATCTTCTACAAACTGCTCGGCGCATTCACCAAATAGTTCCTGCAGTTGGTCATTTAGGTCATAGCTATCTGAAAAGTGTTTAAAGCCAAAATTGTCCAAATAGTTTTTCTAACTGTTCTTGCACATGAACTTTACTTGAGCAGGTCACGTAGGTATAGACAGTACTGTGCAAAAGTCTTGAACCACCCTTCATTTCTTTATTTTTTTTTTTTTAGGAAAATGGGAAATAGGTGCAGTAGTTTATTGATATGTGCAAACATACATGGAAATACAGTATATAAGGCACAAACAGAGTTTGTACAATTTTAACAAATTTGAAAGTCAAAATTTAGTGTGACCGCCTTTATTCTTCAACACAGCGTGAACTTTCTTAGCCAGGTTTTCTTGTAATTTCTTTAAGTAGTCTTCAGGAATAGTTCTCCAGGCTTCTTAACCCTTTCAGACTAGCGGTGGGCCCATTTTACAAGGGCCTTTTAAATTACCATAAATTACGGTAACTGTTACCGTAATTTAAAGAGCCCTTGTAAAATCGGTCTGCTGCCGGTCTGACGGAAAATAAAGTTTTTGAATTCAGCAACCGTTTAAATTTGCAAAGATCAAACGGTTTCTGAAAGATGAGAAGACCAGCTTTACGGAACGCCAGTGGAATTCACGTTCAACGACGGTCGATTCACAGGTAAGAATTGATGCACACATGATGAAGAGCCAGAGGGGGGTGTGGAGAAGCAGAAACATCAGGATTTTGGATGTTGGCTGCCTTTTGTTCTTTTCTCTGTCAAGATGATCCCACCAGGCTCTGTGGAGGCCAATCAATGACTGATAGTGTTCCATTGTGTGTTTTTCTATCCAGGTATGTTTTTTACTGCATTGACAGTGAGTTTGGGATAATTGTCACGCTAAAAACTGAAGCTGTTGCCAATCAGATGCTTTCCAGATGGTATTGCATGGAGGATCAAAATCAGTTTTGATAAGATCCCCAACACCACTAGCTGAACTGCAGCCCCAAACCATGACAGAGCCTCCACAGTGTCTACAGTGTCATCTGTAAAATATTGTGACAGTAGATACTCACTGTTGTACCTCTCGCTTACGTCCATTGTACATACTGACTGATTTGAAAAATTAAAAAATTTCATGTTTTATCACTCCATAAGACCTGTAGCCACTGATTTTCAGTCCAGTTCTTGTGTAATTAAAAACCTCAGTCTTTTCTCCCTGTTTCCCTTCCTTAATAATGGATCTTGACAGCCACCCGTCCACTGAGACCATTTCTGATGAGGCTTCAGTGAACGGTAGATGGATCAGCCGAAGGGCCAGCCGCATCTCTCAGGTCCTGTTTAAGGTCTTTACTGATTTATTTTCTATTTCTTAAGGACATGACTTTCAGATACTGTCCATCTGCTGTAGATAGTTTTTTTTTAAGCCTGCCACTTCTTTTATCCTCCACTTGTCCAGTTTCCTCAGATATTTTAAGGACAAACTGGACACCATGCTGAGATATGCTAAGTTTTTAGCTAAAAGCTTTTTGTGAATCACCTTGTTTGTGCAAAAATACCATTTTATGCCTTTCAAACTGTGCTATGTTTGGCATTTTTCATACATTCAACTAAAGAAAGTGTGTTTCTTTTTATTATTATTTATTCTTGAATGATTCATAGGTCAGTGTTAAGTGGCTTAACAAACAAAGAAAAAAATTCTTAGAGGTTCCTAGAGGTTTTTATTATAATGTGTCAAAGTATATGTCGATTTTAGCCTTTTTATTTTTTGAATCCGCATGTCATCATCCATAATCTTGGGCCATGTTTGTTTACATGTGTGGCTCCTCCCTCCAAGGTGTGTGTGTATGTGTTTGTGTGTCTGTGCTTGCTGCGAGACAGGTGGAGACTGCTGATGGCTGGTTTGAAGAAGTTGCTGTGTGCAGATTGGATGACTGGATGGACAGCAGCCACTTAACCTCCAGCTGACAGCCACCATGCCCTTCTCCTTGCCTCCTCTGCACCCAACAAAGAGCTAGCTAATAGTTTGCTAGTAGCATTTAAGGTCTGTGTAAGAAGCCTGAGTAGAAGCTAGGAATTGATTTGTGAGAGCTGAGTAGTATATTCTGAAATCTTTGTTAGCCGTTTTTGTAAATACTCATACGCTGTACACATTGAGTACTTTGTAGCAGTTTAGTAAGAGTTAGAAGCCCTTTTTGTTTAAATCTTTTTTTCTCCTGTTTATTGGTTAGGAATATAGGTTGGAGAACTGTCATTTGTTTGCCTTTTATTTTGTTAGGGAAGAATAGGAGTCATTAGAAGTTTTTTGTTTGTTTTGGCATTGCTCACCTCCGAAGAGGATAAATTGCTTCTCAGCATCTTGAATTGTTCCGTGCTGCTCGCCTTTTCTTGGGAGTGGTAGGAGTGGGGAGTCACACCTCATGTTATGTCTAGGTTACCCCTAGGCCAGGGACGTAACACCATTCAAGAATAAAACTGATTTACTAGTGGACAGTCCCCTTGCTCCTATTTTGAAACAACAGTTGCTACTAAACAGCTAGGCCCTACCCTTCCCATCTTATGTTTACCTTCCAGATGGCTCACTAGTCAAGTCGCTGTTGTAGCGGCCTCGAGATGCACTGCAAACTGGACTACCGCGGCTACCAGAACACACAGCAAGTGGAGAAATGGTTCATGTACCTCTATGCCGATGTCACGAGGCTGTAGCATAACAAGGACTACCACTTCCAGCTGCAGTCCAAAACGGAAGAGTTGGAGTCTATCCGCAGAACAAGAGACTCACTGGAGAGGCAGCTGATTGAAAAAATTCTGAGAACAGATCTATAAAAACGCCTTACCTGATTTAAATTTGTCCAATTTCACATTCAGGGTCATCTTCCTGTGCACCTTAGTAAATGTTTTCTGCTATTTTTAGATCATTCTATAGAATTTCCCATGGTCCCCTTGTTCTTGTGCCTCTGTGATGGGTGCTGGATCTTCTCCATTGTGTAAAAATGGTGATCCTTCAACTTGATTTTTCATTTTAGGAAACTGGAAATAGCACAGAGGCGAATCTGGCAACTGGACAAGGTACTGAGTTAAGATTATATTGGTGTGTCCAAAAACTTCTGTGCTTTCAGTGCACTCCAAGCTGACTCTAGAGGACACTCTAGCACACACCACGTTTCCAAAAGCTTCCTCTGAATGTTTTCCCTCAGACGCCTCAGGATGTTACAGTAGAACTTTGCACTGAGAGTCTTACCCCATATATAGCTATATAGGGTGTAGAACTCAGTAAAGGTTAAAAAAAATGACAAACATGGTCCTGGACTAACTCCTCACCTGACACACTGCCAAATGAAAACTGCTGTAGCTGGAGACCCAGCTCTCATGACCAGCAATAATCACAAAAATTGGGTCAGTTTTATGAAGACGTTGATGTTTACACTCTGTCCAAACTCCCCAAGCACATTGGTGAGAACGGGACTTCCAGGGAGTAATCTGAAAATAATAGCCCTGCTGGAAGCTCTGTGGACAGTGCCAGGAAGATGGTCTTGAATGGTCCATTGGCCAAAATTATACCAGATAAGTGTTAGGGGTTGTGGTTTGAGTTTAATGGAACTATTTGAGCTCACCTTTAATGTTTTGTTCTTTATTTGTTACAAAGTACTTGGCTTTAAATGCCTGCTTTTGAGCACATACAGGCATCCACACATTTACCCCAACCTTGAGCACTACCACCACAAACAGAATCCAGTTTTGTAGGAAACACTGTATTCTTAAAGGAAAAATATCTGTGGTGCTTTTGTACTTCCATGATGGAAAATAGTGCATAATTGGCAAAGGAAAAGTTCAATGTACCAATCATGGTTTTGGGCCACATAAGGAAACTCATGACTACATAAACTTCTGGCTATTAGAGCATCATAGGTAATGTTGCTTTAATAGTTGTACCAGCAAAAAGAAAAAAGGTATACAGAATGGAATCATTCATGGCAGGAAGCTGCTCCTCAGAGTGATAAATTAGATGCTGCTGTGTCCTATGTTTTGTTTCGTTTCCTACATATTGTTTAGCAGTTTCGCCCTGTCCTGTCTCCTAGTAGTGAGGCAAAGCGGAAATCTCTGATTGTTCTGTGGTTTTAATCCCCCAAAGTTATGTAGCTTACCACAGTTCTATGCCGTGCTTCAGTGCTTCTCCACACATGGATGAACTACTGATTATACTCCAACTTTCAAATGCACCAAACCCAATCTCACCACAGACCAAAGGAGTAGGAGGGCAGATTTTTTTATAGTCCTCTGAAAAGTTGAGATTTTCATTGCAGAAACTCTGCTGCTTGCTGCTGTGGGTTTTGGGTTTATGGTATTTGCTTACCTTTAGTGTCTCTGTAGACTTTACTTCCTATCATTATATTTTCTACTGCTTTATTACCTAACCTTCCCCAGTTAATTTCACCTGTGTCTTGTTTCCTAATTTGTTCAGTGTATTTAGACAAGTACCTTACTTTATTATTTGTCAGTCTATTTTCTTACTTTCTTTAGTCTGCTTTTTCTCTGCAAACCTTTGGTTGCTTACTGTGTGTTCTATGTATTTTGCGTGAGTCTCCCTGGACTTTGGTTTTTTGCTTTTTCCTTTTTTTGTGTGTCTGTGTTTGTAACCTGAAAGCTCAAAAATCTTCAAAATTATACATGACTGTGATCTATCTATGCCTCTGTTTTTTTGTTTTGTTTTTATATTTTCTTTGAGCGAATTCATAGAAACTTTTTATCAAAACTCTTAAATGTTTCTATTTATACACACACACACACACACACACACATAAATAAACCTAACCCTTTACAAATTTGAAATTTTTTGTTCAAATCATGATCAATAAGTTCGGAGGAGGTCAGGAGAGAGGTACAACAAAGTGTTTACAACCATCTGTAAAACACAGTGGAGGCTCTGTCATGGTTTGGGGCTGCAGTTCAGCCAGTGGTGTTGGAGATCTTACCAAAACTGATGGAATTATGAACGCAGAAAAGTACTGTCAGATTTTGATCCACTATTGCAATACCATCTGGACAGCTTCATTTCAGCATGACAATGATCCCAAACACACTGCCAATGCAGTAAAAGCATACCTGGATAGAAAAATACAAAGTGGAACACTATCAGTCATGGATTGTCCTCCCCAGAGCCCGGACCACAACATTATTGAAGCAGTGT
The DNA here is from genome assembly GCA_015106735.1 of Paratilapia polleni. Taxonomy (NCBI): domain Eukaryota; kingdom Metazoa; phylum Chordata; class Actinopteri; order Cichliformes; family Cichlidae; genus Paratilapia; species Paratilapia polleni. Next base: position 3,041 of record VUQI01024194.1, on the reverse strand, counting down.
GGGATCATCTTGACAGAGAAAAGAACAAAAGGCAGCCAACATCCAAAGAAGAGCTTTGAATGTCTTAAAGGGTTAAGAAGCCTGGAGAACTATTCCTGAAGACTACTTAAAAAAATTACAAGAAAGCTGCCTAAGAAAGTTCAGGCTGTGTGGAAGAATAAAAGTGGTCATACCAAATATTGACTTTCAGGAAATGTTTCAAATGGCTTTAGAAGACATTCTTTCTTCCAGAAGTATAGATGTGTAGAAACCAAAAATATTCAGGAGGCTAACTGACTTTACTTAAAATGTGCTATTATCTTAATACACATTTATGGTTCTGTATTGCAAGGTATTTTTTCAAGCAGTTGATAGAGGGAAGGGAAAATTGTACATATTATCTTTTCTCTTTCTATTTGTTCAAAGTATCTCATTCTGTAGCTCAATTACATTTAGGTGAGCACACATTCAGCCCTATATGAAGGCACAATTGTTTACACCTGAAGGCAAACTAAATAAACCAGGATAATCTTTAAAATATGCAGATAAAATTGCTGGATG
>VUQI01024193.1:576-18675 GCA_015106735.1 Paratilapia polleni | reverse complement strand
GGGGGGCTGCACACAAGCAGCATGAAAATGACAAATAATAGCTTTAGCTTGAAGTTTTACTGCCCCTTAGAGTACCCCCATGTTACTGCACCTACAAATGCAAAGCTGTGAAATTGTGTGTTGCATTTGGTTCAGGGTGTCTCTTTTCAGCCTGACTGGGGCGCATTCTTATCAGTCTCCAAATCTGGGAAGTGGTGTAATCTACCCCCTGAGGAGCACAGTTTAATGTTGGAAAAAGTAAACCTGTTTTTAGAGTGGGAAGTATTTTGTACAAGCTGAGTAAAACAGAATGGTCCAAATGTGTGGCAGCCCATTTGTCAGCAGTGCTTTGTTGAAACTGGAAAGTAACAATTGCAGTCATCTTCAGCTTGCTGTAAATGATGTTCTTCTGGCCTTCTTTCCCCCGCATGCAGAGTGGAGTGTGTGGGTGTGAGAAGGGTTACACTGAGGTGATGACCACTCATGGTTTCTTGGACTACTGCACCAGAACCCCGGGGGTGGACAACAGTAAGAAAGCTGATGTGAAAACTAACTCTGGAAGATTAAAACCTGGACCATCTAAGGCCAAAGACCTCTACAATGAGTGGACCTTACGACCTGTTGGCCCAGGTACTGAAATGGAGATCATGTGTACAGCCCAGCCAGCATTGCTATGGCCTTTGAACCTGACTTTGTTACTCAAGCTGGGACGGGGGAGGAATTTGTTTTAGGTCTTTTTTTTTTGCATGATTTATCATTATATGTTGTAAGAAAGAACAATATTCAATAGACCATAAAAACTGCCTAAAATTCTAGTCACTCTTCTGCTGCCTGTTTGAAAAGAGAATAAACCTACTTATTTACTCTGAACTATGAGGAAAAAGTTCTAAAGCTATCCAGAAAATACATGTAGACTTACATATATTTAAAACTTTCTATTAAAAACTGCTTTCTGATTGCACAGATGGAAGAGTAAAGCTGTGGGTTTACGCCGTGACTGCTGTTGGATTCATCTTAATACTCTTCATTATAGCATTATCATTCCTGGTCTGGTATGTACCATATTCTCCTCACTGTGCACAGTCTCAAAAACAAAAGCTTCATTGTGGGTCATGTACATTTTTTATAAGAACAGAGAACATCAAGAAGCAAAGCAAATTCTTTTCCTTGAACAGAACCCTGTCAAGTATGAGTTATATTCCTCCCAATACTTTGTCTGCTGTGCTGCTGTTATCAGATAATGGAATTCTTTGTAAGGACTGAAATCAAGTTGGGTTGCCTTGTGCTACTAAGCCACATGAACTCTTAGCTTTTCTTTCTTGTCTGTGCTTTTTTTTTTTCAGTAAGCCATCCAAAACCACTAAGACGTCTCCCCCGCCGCAGAAGCCCTTGACCCTGGCCTATGATGGTGACATGGATATGTAACCAGGCTGCTATACCTCACAAGGACACGCTTGGCCTCAGACAGAGTACTGACTGTGTTCAGATTGTTAGCAAGCACATCCGTCACTTACCACTGACTGTCTGTTTGCTCAGTTTTTGCAATGTCTCAAACAGATCAGCAAATAGCAATGATCACACTTGATTTGCTGGTGAAGGGTAAGAAATCTGGCTATAGCCAACTCTCCTCCTTGAAGAAGAGGAACCAAAGCTGATCAAAGTAAAAAAAATGAGACATGGACCTCTAGTTTCTTTTTTTTTTTAAATGCTTGCAACATGAACACACAGTTGAAGCACTGTTTAAAACCTACAAAACAAGAAGAATGCACAGCTGTTGATCTTGGAGTTTGTTTCTATGTGTGTCAAGAATCCGAGGGACCCCCTGGCTGACTCGTCAGCAGTCACTCGTGTTATTCAAAGACCCGCAAAGGTGGGAATATTTGACTTTGTCTCATCAGTGGTGGATCTTTGTGAAGGAAATGTCTCAAGCCTTTTGAGTAAAGTAAACAGCCTTTTTTTGAATTTCTGACACTAAACAAGATGGTCTATGCACTACGTTAGTGCTGATTCCGTTTTCCTTTCAAATGACTTTTCTAGTGTTTTAATTGTAATGCAAGTTTTTGCTGTCAGATTGTGTTTTGTTGATGATGCCATATGTTGTGTATATGTGAAAACCAAATGCAGGCTTGCCTTGAGTTTAATGATACAATGATGCAGTAATTTCTCCTCCCTAATTCTCCCTAGACTCTCAGCCACTGATGAAAAAAATTAAGTAAGAGCGTCACAGTGGTGCAATTTTTACAAAAACAAAAATGACTACTTTGGTGACAAGTGCAGTCTAGAATTACAGACAAACAGCATCACACATAATACAAATTAAATTAAATTATGAAATACCAGCATGATAAAGATCAGACCTCATATACACTTTTTAACTAAATGCAAAGCAAGAAAGGACTGATCACCAAAACATACAGGAGTATAGAGAGGACGAATTATCCACTGGATCACACACAGTGCTTTAACAGAGCAGATGCGCTTTATTTTTTTTTTTTTTTTTTCACAAGGATGTCATATTTCAGTCATTTGTTCATTTTAAATCCAAATACAAGATCTGCACAGAGCAAAGAACACTGGTTTCTGACTGTTTTTTTTTCTTTCCATTTTTGCACCATGAATACAGAGCTGAAGACATAAAAAGAAATAATACCAAATAATTGTGAGCACACAGTTTTTTAATCAGGCTATTTCTTATTTTATTTTCTCTGTAAAATTTCTTTGTTTCCAGCCCTGCGATTTTTTTAAATATATATTTCCACTTATAGCATCTTGGTCTAAACATTTTACCTTCCTTTTGTGCAATATTCATACAGCCCAGTGGAGAATAAGTTCCAAATTTTAGGTCATTTTGGCGCTGACCAGAGTTTATGCTGTTTCTCGTTCTGCCGACACTAACTGAAGATTTGGTCTTGTGTTATCTGACCTCCTTCTGAATGTATTTTATCTGGGACTCTATAATCGTTATGGTTGTGCAAATATGGTTGTTACATGACTGTATTTCAACAACTGATTGTATGTAGGCATGCTAGATCCATTTTGGCAGAACGTGCTCCAAGTGGCCTTGCAAAGATTCTGTTTTACAAGTTGCCAAACATTTTAGAATAGTTTAATTTAGATAGTGTTTCTAATATTTGGCCAATTAAGGGACCTATGGTAAACAATACATATTATAAAGATAAAAGTGAAGTAAAACCCAATTAAAACTTTCAGAAAACATGACCTACTAATTCATTACCATAGAAAACAAAGAACAGCCTGACTTGATAAGAGAACTTTATGAGTTATGTCCCAGAAAACTAAAAGTATGTTCACCCATTGTTTACAGCATCATGCTATTTGTGTTTTTATTGTGTGTACATGGAGAGCTGGACAAAAATGCAAATAAATTGTGGAACCATGTGAACTCAAAGCGCTGTGTTCTTTCCTTTTTGTCGCACCTTTTAAAATATTTTTTAGAGGGATGCTCTTGTTCTCCTGTGATCTCCATCAGTTTCTTGACTTTCGAGTCCTGATAAATCCTAATTACTGATACAGGCTCAGAGGCAAAGCCCAGAATAGATAAGCTGCTGATAAGATTCATCTTGCCCTCCAGTCAGATTCCCAGTCTGATAGTCCCACAGGATGCACGCAGGTTGCGAGGGAAACAGTGTTTAAATCTTTTGTCTCATCTAATTCATTTATTTAAGACTGTCACTTTTGTTTAAGAGAAGGTTGAATCCAAATGCTTGTGTCACGGCCATCTGATCTCTGGCAAAGATGTGGGCTGATCTTGTCATGTTCTATTCATCTCATTTTAGTAGCTTTCAAGACATATTTGCAGATTTTAGCAGAGGCATGTGAACAGAATGAAAATGGCTATTTTAATTAATTTTATTTGTCTATCATATGAAAGCTGGCTGATTCTAATAAAATGCTGCATCCTGTAGTTTGTCAGGGCAGAGCAGATCTTAATGAATATTTAGTAGGATCAGTGCTTAATGTTTTAAAATAATGAATGCTTATTATCATTTATTACTAATTTATTATGTGCTAATCTACACCCCAGCAGAGTGAAGCATTTCTTAGAGATTCCCTCTTTCTGCTATGTTCAGCCTTTCTAAAATGGGTCCATTAATGTATTTTCCAGAAAAAAAAATCTTCTTAGGTTTGTATGAATGTATTAGAAATTGTTGGCCAGCAGTTTCTGGGAGATAAAGGGAAAGCAATGAAACAAATAACACAGAAGAGTAAGCTACTCACTCAGAAGAAGCCAGCTGGAATCAAACTTGGAAAATCAGGTGCATGTTGCTTGCTCATTACAGATCTCTTGATCACCCGTATTCGCTATGCCTTTAGGATAATCACATCAAGGTTTAATTGCATGGGACTCCCCTGGAGTCAGTATTAATCAGTAGTCCTGCTGAAGCTGATAAATTATGACATTTCTTGAAGACTGAACACAAGGGCAACTACCTATGACTTTACTAACTTACTGAAGTTTGTAAGTTGCAGGTTGAAGTTTATGGGTTGGAGATCTTTAAAACCATTACAGCCTGATTCAGCTGTTTACTCTATAGCTGAACAAACAAATGCATTAAAAACAAAAATTAAACAAATAACATTGTATAGATTTGTCTTTTTCAGCCATGTTTAATGCAGTAGCACCAGAAGGTCAGTGTTTTCACTTAGCCTGTGAAATAATTTAACTTGATGGTTTCCAGATTAAGATTTGTAGTTACTTTGATTGACACAACTTTTCCTTGAGTATGATGTTGGCAACTAAACTTTAATAAATAGTTATTTTACTATTACAGTAGCTGCTGTATTGTAGCTGCTTGTGTCTCAATGACCTTTTGCATAGGTCCCATGATGCGCCATGTCAATTGTGACATGTAGCTTAGTCATAAATTGTCGTATTTTAACCAAAAATTACAAAACAAAACTAACCATTGACAGAAATAGGATACAAATGTCTTGTGAATTACACCACTGCAGGTCCATCTGCTTGCTTATTTGTGCTTTAAAACAAGTTTTATAAACTTTACTTATGAACATTTTCTGGATGGTCATTGTGAGGTTGCAATTGGTTTACAAACCAATGATTTACCAATTAGTAAACATTATGAATTAAAATTTAATTGTTTGTTAGCAGCAAATAACTATTAACTAAAGGCAAATTGACTATCAATTTACCATTCATTAGCAATGGCTATTTGCTAAGTGTTACCAACATTTGTGGTGTTGTGTTTAATGTTAAAGCAAATACTTGATGAACAACCAAGTAATCATCCATCCCTTACATTCCATCCACTTTCCACTTTCCTCCACCTTTCCAGTTCAGGGTCATGGTTAGGCTGGAGAGTATCTCAGCTGTCATGGGGAGGGAGACAGGATACACCCTGGACAGGTCGCTAATCTATGGCAGGGCTAACAGAGAAACAGATGACCATTCACACTCAAATTCACACCTATGGTCAATTTAGAATCACCTAACATGCATGTCTTTGGACTGTGGGTGGAAGCCAGGGTGACTGGAGAGAACTCACGCAGAGAACATGCAAACACCACACAGAGAGGCCCCATACAACCAGTGGAGGGCCTTCTTGCTGTTTCTTGGTGCTACCCACCGCACCACCGTGCCACCATCATCAGGCCAAAATCGAATTTTGTCCAGTACTTTGACTTATAACTAAATGAATGACAGACTAAAGATTTCTTCTGTTTAGATCCAATTTTTAAAATGTTAATGGTGAACATAGCAAACAGCATACCTGCTACACATCAGCATGTCAGTATTGTCACTGTGAACATGTTATGCTGACACTGACATTTAGCTCAAAGGACCGCTGTGCCTTAGAACAGGATCACAGAGCTGAGTGGCTGTAGCTCTTTTTAAATATGACCTGACATCACATAAACAATCAAACTAGACAGGTAACACTGTCTAGCTGTTGTGCACCAAATGCACAACAGTGTGTGCGCATGTGTGTGTGTATATTGGTAGGTGGTCTAGGAAGAGAAAGACAGAGAAAGTGAGACAGACTAATGAATATCTGGCACTGAATTTGACAGTTAGTCAGGCTGGGTGTCTAATTAATCAATGACAAGAATGAGTTTATTCCAGTCCACTTAATAACTTTATGACTTTCATTTTCGGTGATTATATGAACACCAGCGCACTGAAATCTGCGAGTGCAAAGTTGGAACATGGAGAACAGTAAGGTCAGAAAGACAAGATGGTAGAAAGTTATGTAATTAATAGAAATCCTGGTTTGAACATGGAGCTGATCAAGTGAGGACAGATTGTGGTAATAAGGTCAGGGTTTTTCATTTTAGTTTAGCAGGAGTATTTTGTTCAAGCTGAAAGTTTAATGTTCCAAAATGGTCAGAAGATAGGATGCTGGAATAAGAATTTTTTTTTATGCTACGCTGGAAAAATGATGAAGTATTGATTTATATTTACCTCAGTCAGTGTTTAGAGTCAAAAGATATCAAGTAAACCCAATGAAATGCCATGACTTCTTGGGGCAGTTGCAAACTGAGACACACACACCAAGAAACTTATTAGGCTATTTGTGTCTGTATGTGTCTGCAGGTGAGTGCATTACACTTGCTAAGAAGCAAAGGTTGTAAAATATGGCTGCTAAAATTAAACAATACATCATAACTGTTGCAATTTCTATCCTCCCAGCACATCTCATAACTGCAGTGGATTGTTTGTGTGACAGAGACATTCAGAAAGAGAAAGACAGAGCGACAGGACAGACAGGAAAAGGGGAGTAACAAACTCACAATAAATAAGCTTCTTACCTCATGCACAATAGCCTGCACAGTTAATATACATGTATTGAAAATGTCCCATCCATACTTCTACTAATCAATCACAACTTATATAACAACGATAAAAAGATACAAGGATATGTGATGCGTAAGTGAGTGCACTTAGGCCTTCTTTATTAGAAAATCAAGTCCATGTATCTGTCTTTCTTGACAAGATGTTGATCTTAGCTTTGTTAAACTCCTTTGTCTTGTCTTCTAGTTTAAAGGCTTTCTGTCTCTTCATTAGAAGGCAGAGATGAAAGTCTTTTATGTCTTGTGGCAAAGCTACAGTTGACAGAAAGAGATAGGTCTTAAAATAATAAGTCTAAAAATAAAGATCTTTCCAAAGATTCTGTGGCAGCTGAAATGGTCAACACACATTTTATAATGACAATAATAAGGTCCAGCACCAGGACAGACTGGGTAAAGGTCTTCCTCCACTCTTTTTTTTTTGGATCCAAGAATCAGACTGGATCAAATGATCAAACAGACTCAAATTATTCTGATGTAATGTAGATTTGCTGCAACAACAGATCGGAGTACAATAGACTACAGCACAAACATCTTTTCCTCTTTGTCACATACTTGTACTTGAGCATATTCCCAAATCAGCCTGCCTCCATCAGTGTGTACATCACTATAAATCAGGCCAAGGTTGGACAGTCGGCACCCAAAAAGATTTTTCACCAGTTTGATTCCAAAGTATATTCTCTCCCAGCTATAGCAGGGCTGCTCATCACTACACATCCTCAAATGTGGGGTCACATTGACCAAAGAATTATCTTGTTCAGCTGACTTTAGCTCAATCAGTTATGTGAATGTTATTACTTAACAAGATATTACCATTCCAGATGTTTCTTTTTCATTATGAGCCCATGTACACCTAATACCCCAGTCTCTTTGATGCTTTACAGCATTACACTTAAGGATAAGATTAAGATTATGCACATACTACCTTAGATTATTACCATATTACATTTGATATGACATATAAGTGGTTACACAACATATGCTTCAAATAAATGTGGGAATAATAAGAATTTCACATCACAAAGCAATGGATGAAGCCAAAAACACCAAACTAGCATCCTTGCAATGAAATGGATATTGTTCTAGTATATAGACCACTGCAAGCCACCGGCACTCACCCCAGGATTTCCTTCCCGGGTTAAAAGCATATTAGATGGGGTCTGTGGCATAATTACAATCTAATTTGAGTTCTAAGCCCGATTCAGGTATGTCTGGCAATCATGAAGTCACAAACAAGACTTGACATTTACTTAATTACCTTTCCTTCAAATGTAATGATATATCCGTGTTTTAATCCCAAACTGAACCTCCTCCGGTGTAAAAGTATAAACAGTCTTTTAGAGAAAATAACATCTTATCCTATTCACAACTCGGACGAAACTTACAAAAATATTTCTCAAAATTTAAAATTCTTCCCATGCAGTGGTTTCTCTAAAGTAGAAAATATTAGAAGTTGAAATAAATCAATATTGTCAGCTTTGAGTCTTGTCAGATTTTTCTTGATAGAAAAGTTCAGGGTTAGACTGCTGTCATGAAACTGAATCTCTCTGAATCTCTTATGTAAAATGGTGGATTTGAAAATGATAGATTACTTTAGCAACATTTCAGTAGGTGAGTTTCATACCGAGGGAAATAAACACATTTTATATGAAAAAAATGTATATATAAAATAATGACATAATATTTTTTTCTAACATGATCTGACAAATAGGACTGCCGACCTGTGTCCCTTGCACTTTGCCCTATATAAAGCCAAGCGGAGACTGGTGGGAGGGTTTATTCCAGCCTCCAGACATCCGGACTCAGTTCTGCTCTTGTAAGTGTAAACTGCCGTATTTTAGCTGAGTCTCTCTGCTGCTAAACAAATCATTGACAAATATGGTAAAACTCGGTCTGTGACGTATATTAAGCGAGCAACAGCTGGCTTTGACTTATTTTGACCAGCTGCATGCGTGTCGAGGGCGCAGCAGACCCTTTTTTCTATGTGGCTTTGTGTTTCCGCTGCTGTTGGCAAAGACGCCGACATCCAAACGCGGCCGGCGGTATGCCTACTCCTGCTGTACTGACATATGCCAATTGTACGGCGCTCTCGTACGGTATGCAGCTTGTATTTTATCGACACATTTACCCACTTCTCAGCGGCAGGAGGTGCTTGATACTGGTTGGCCACTCCTGGCTGTTGATTAGACTACCCTATTACCACCAATTACGTGGGTTAATTTGATACCAGTGACCAAGTATTGTGAATTTTGTTTTATTGTGAATATGTGCTTTAAAAACCCTAGTGCATGAATAAGAAGCGTTTCCGGTTCTTTCTGGATCTTAATTATATGCTTTTGAAACTTCTCATTGTGAAGGTACTTGTAAATGCAACAGGTTCATATTTGAACCAGCCTCAGCTAACACAGGTAATCCTAGTCCACATTTATCTGGATTCAAGGATACACTATTTAATCATTTAGAACAGCAAGACGACATTAAAAAAAAGTTGACTTTTCATCTGAATAACGATTATGGTTGAAATCTAAATGCTAAATAAATATTGGATCAACCTTAAAATACTAATGAAACCTGTCAGTGTGACACTGACTCTGGAATAACACTGATTTACACTTGTCCTGGTTATAATTGATTGAACATGTGTTTGTACTTAACCAGGTGACAACTATGAGGTTGAAAAGTCATTGATTTATAGCTGACCTGGAAATTATACTGAAAAGTCATTTATTTTTGGTTGAGCAGGAGATGATCCTGTGGTAGACAACGTTGCTGCACCCCACAAATCTCTGTGAATATATCAGGTAAGCATGCTTTTGTTTTCTAATATTTGAGGTGTGCAAAATTTATTTTTTAACCAATTATATTTTATGTAGATTGGACACTATATGCAGTGATACAGAAGTTTTTAACGTATGTGAAGATGTCTGTCGTTATTTACATGTTGGAGCATAATGTTTAATAGTAAGGTTAAATATATTTTATTTAACATAATTTCAACATTTATCATGGCTCTAGATAAAGAAGGACAATAATTTGAAGTATTATTAGTGATTTGCTGTGTTTAATATCAGTTGAAATATCACTGAAGTCCCGTTGACCTTTACTAGTGATGTCAGCGCTGTTTCAATATTGATCAAGGGTGCAAAAGGGAATAGGAATTAACGGTACTGTTCAACATTGATTCAGTTAAATTTAAGTTGACAGACTGTTGATTAAACATAGTTTCGACTATTGTTTGCTGTCTGTTTTAAATATTTGTATTGTTTCAGGGTTGATTAAGGGCCCTTGACTGGTTATTGATCCAATAGTCTGGCTAGCTGGGTAGGCTAATCATAGCTATGTTAGCTGAGGTTAGTGTAAATGTCAGCACCTGCTGCACTCACAATCATGAAATAGGAAGTTAGCCCTGCGATAGACTGGTGACCTGTCCAAGGTGTATCCCGCCTCTTGCCCTATGACAGCCCCCCTCACAAGCCCGAATTGGATAAAAAAAAATAGATGGACATATGAAATTGCTTTATGATTTCAAAAGCATTTAACTAAGCAACAGAAGCATTTCATGTTCATTTATTTCTAGGGCATTTTCAGTGAAGGTAGAGATTTTAAAAAAAAAAGTACACATTTATTATAATCAGCATGTCATAAAGTTAGGTCTGTTAATTTGTTTTGTTTTCTGGGGGGTGGGCTGTTTCCTGAATTGGTCATTGGTTTCAAATTTACAAATGTATCTGGTCACAAGCCAGTGGTGGCCAGCCAATATCAAGCAACTCCTGCTGCTGGAAAGTGGTATGTGTTGGCAAACTACAGGCAGCATACCATCTGAAAGCAGCGGCTGACCACTGTAGAATCTGTGCTCTCACCTTCTGAGCCATTTCTCTAAATACAAAGGCTGCTCTGTCATGCCTGCTAAGATCTGCCACCGATGGAGACATGCTCAGCTTTAGTATTCCTATAGACAAGAACAAGAGCAGCTGGTGTGAAGCTGAAGTAGAAGAAAGATTTTGCAAATACTCACTTCCACTTTGATAAAGTTGAAATGATTACTGCATTAAAACATTGGCCTTCAAAGAAAGTTTTGAAAACTTGTTAATTTTTCAATCGCAAAAAGCAAAAATGTCTAGATGTCACAGTACAACCCACACTGTTTGAGTTATAGGTCATGGCAAAACGGTGTTCATATGTCACCACAAACATGTTAAAGCTCACATAAAATAATAATAATTTTTGTGGCAGATTGTTTGCGCCATGGCATCTTCACTGAAGAGTCTGGTTAATGATGATAGCAGATACCAGAAATCCTTCCAGCTTTTTTTGGAGCGCTCCTCTGAACACCAGTGTATGCGGGACTTCATCCACAATAAACTGCCAGACATTCTGGCCAGGTAATCTACCACACGCAGCTTTGAGTGAATCCACAAATTGTAGATTAGGGCAGATTGGGGAAAATAATTTAATGCAACATTAACTCTTGAGAGGATAAAAAGGAAGAACAGTTGATTAACAATAGGGATCATCCTCATACACCACCTGTTAACATTTTAAAATGGAACTCTGTGAAATTTGTAGATGCATGGTATCAACATTATCCAGGGTTAAAAGTAAGTGGCTGTTAGTTGGCAAGAGTTTATCAGAAACAGACCTGAAGAATATAACCAATGTTTCAGGCATTATAAAATATATGGCAATGAGATTTTTACAGCTAATCTTTGGCGTCTCTTGGGTTGGGATTCTTCTGGTGCATCCTGTATTTCAGAATATGAATTGAGCATATGGGGAGTTTGAAGGCTGCGTAAACACTTCGTAAACAGGTCAGAATAACTTGCACATAAATGCCAGGACCCACAATATAACAAGATGAGCAATATTATTTACATTAGCTGTCATTAGTTTTTATGTTGTGGCTGATGATATATAAACCTCACCCACTTAAACTTTCAGACCCTTTTAGAATATGTCAAAAGAGATGAGATACAATGTGAAAAGGGAGATCTGGAGCACATAGACCATGAAGTGACTAAACTGTGTCAATCAGTCAACATGTGCTGTGCTTAATACTGCTGAAATCAGTCAGCATTGCTGTGTGGTTAGGACTAAACTGCACCCCAACATGGAATATGTAAATACTGTTTCACTCACAAAATCAAATAACTGCCTACACAGATGTACATACTAGATTAACCAGCCAAACAATATGTGCATGATCGTGAATGACAATGAGTGTCATGGAAATTCCATCTCTTTCTGTATTTTCTGTTGATATAAGCTGTAGGAGGCGATTGACATGCTGCAGAAAAACCAAGACAAACCCTCTGCTCCACGGTGAAGTTCTAAGAACCCGATCACAGAGGAATCTGCAAAGATATGACTCATGAGTAAATTAAAAGGTGTAAAAGAAAGTGTTATTAAAAATCAGACAGTGAGTGACAGAACATGCCATAGCAAAAATCAAAGCCTTGGTATCTGTAGATTCTTCAGTCGCTACTTCAGAACATCTCACATGCCCGAGTGTCAGGTAGAACTGACAGTTACAAGTCCAAAAATGTGACCCACATGTCACAGGTTGCAGTATGTGAACTGTTCTGAAGTGTCTTATCTGCTCTCCCCTCAGCATTGGAGATGGAAAGTCACATCTGAATGTCATTGGAGTTGGAAGTGGAGCTGGTAAGAACACACTATCACTGCTGATCTTAATGTGACACAGTAAATAGCTGGGCAACCTGTGCAACAGCTAAAGTGAGAAGACATTGAGTAAGCCTTCTGTTACTGCTGTTATTGTAGTTCTTTCATTTATGGCTGCAGCAGGAAAAAAAAACTTTGCCCTTATTATCACTGTCAAGGGTTTGTAGACATCTGTCCAGTCTCTGAGATTAATCTTCAACCTTGGCCAGATAAAGTAACCTCACTGTTCTATAGCTTTACGGCACATTGTTTTTAGCGCTCGTGATACGGCAAGGTTAATCTTTTTCCTGAGCAAACCCACTACATGCCCCCAGAGTGCTGTTACCCTTTGGTTATGTCTCAGCCAATCCTTTTAATTTACAGAGCTGTCATGTCAGAATCGTATTGGAGCAACATTATGGATTCTTTTTTGGACTGCAAAATACATTAAAATGACTGCAAACTCCCCTGAAAGATATTATTCAATCTAAAAGATTTAACACAGGTCCAGATGAGCTCCTTTGTACATGGCAACCTGTCACCTTGAGTTAGAATTGGAGCAAAATCCCTGGTTACATAATACTGAAAGGAGTGTCATGGTGATAACTATCTCCCTTGGTGTTGAATTTAATTTTTTCACTTCAGAAATTACTGCAACACAACATGTGTGATTTTCTGCAAAGCTGAAACATGCTGTTAGCTGTTTCCTGCACCATTTGCATCATTCACTGGAGCATGTTGATATGTTTGGCTAAAGGTGAAAATTTCATTTTCAGTTATTTTTAACAGTTTGGGAACTGTGAGAAAGTGGGTCAAATTTTTGTTTGCAACTTTGTCTTCCAAATAAAAACTGTGCTTGTGCCTTTAGGTGAGATTGACCTAGAGATGCTCTCTGAGCTCCATAAGAAGCACCCAGGAGTGACAGTGGATAACGAGGTGGTGGAACCTAGCAGCCAGCAGCTAAATAAGTACAAAGGTACAGTCTTTATAGGCACACACTTCTCTCACATAACACAAAATGAATCTCTATATTCACACACTCTCCAAAGTAGGGTTCAATATTGAATTTATAGTGAAAAGGATATTAATTATATGTTTAAAGGTGAGAGGACGTTAATGCAGCCCCTGGCTTTCGCATCTAATGAATTAGTCATTGATTTATTCATACATTGGTAGGTATATATTAGTATATTACATATAGTATTAGCAAGAATGCACCCCTCTGAAGTATCTTTGAATAAAAGACTGAATTGTTACCAGTTTCAAGTCTGCTGCTTTCTGACAAGATCCTTGCAGAACTACAACTACAACCAATTACTTGTGCAAAATTCCTCTATACAAAAGATATCCGACTGAAAGTTGTACTCAAGGGGGTGATTCACTGGTTCCTTATTTGTCTTTCACAGTTTCTGTACTATTGCTGGTTCTTTGCATTGTTCAACTTAGTATTTAATGACACATCCTTTTGGTGGGTAAAAGAAAGGTTTTAAAGCATGTTGAAAACTTTTGTGATATCTGGAATCGACCTTACTTGCCTCCTTTAAATCAACAGTTCACATAAAGCCACGGGTGTGTAAGTTTCCCAGGGAAAACTGAAACAAACTAATGAAGTAGTATTAAGGTTAACTCAATATACAAGGAGGGATGGTCGATCTGATTATCTTATATCCTGGATGATCTAATTTTGGCACGTGATCTACTTTGCATAGGAAACTCATATTTCTTAATTAAATTTAAAAAACTGCAGTGCAAACTTTCTTATTCTGTATTAATTTGGTAAAACTGTGGCTAGTGATTGATTGTAAAACAATTAGGACAGTTCTGGTGGTGGTGTACTTCATGTCCAGACACTCAGAATAAAATTAGTCCAGAAAATATGCATGGATTTGTAAGTTAGGCCTTTAGCATTCAGGTGGAAGGCTTTGAATTATTTCCTACTGGCAAGCTCAGTGCTGTCAGTGTTGCAGTTTGCACAACATGTAAGAAATAGAAATATGAAATGTAAGTAAAAGACTTAAAGTATTTTTCTTACTTTGAAAAGTAAATTTAAAAAGTAAGGAAAGTAAATTTCAGTATAAGGAGACCATAGCGTTGACATACACAAATAAAATAAAATGTAAGTAATTTAAAATTCTCACGTATAAATACTAAATGAAACTCTGTGTTCTGTTGGAAAAGCCGCACTCCTGCCACAAAAGACCTACCAGCCTATGACTACAGGTGCAGTGGATGTAAATGATTCCATGAACTTATAATAAATTGAATCACTGTTATGCTGGGAATCAGTGATGGATGCATGTACAGCTAAGAGTTTAAAGCAAAATGTAATATTTTCATTTTAATTCAATTCAATTTTATTTATATAGCGCCAAATCGCAACAACAGTCACCTCAAGGTGCTTTATATTTTAGGGTAAAGACCCTACAATATTAGACAGAAAACCCCAACAGTCAGATGACCGCCTATGAGCAAGCACTTGGCAACAGTGGGAAGGAAAAACTCCCTTTTAACAGGAAGAAACCTCCGGCAGAACCAGGCTCAGGGTGGGGCAGCCATCTGCCGTGACCGGTTGGGGATGAGGGGAAACATTTTAATGTGTTGTGAACATTCTCAAATACATCTGTGTTTGTGCTCAGTGGTTTCCATTGTTTTTAATGAAGTGTGACACAAAAACAAGTGAGTTGTTTTTAGAGGGGGTACAAATAAACCAAATACTGGTATCATTGTGACGAGTGTCATCTCCAATATGGCCTAAATGAAACCAGCCAGTGTAAACTGTAAAATTTCATGCCAGCTTAATTTCAGTGTTAAATTGTAATGTATAACTAAATAATTATCTGTCTGCAGTTTTAGTGTCACAGAAACCAGATTTAGATTACATTAAGTTCAACTGGAACACGATGACTGCCTCTGAGTTTGAGGAGCACTGGAAAGCAGAAAAGATGACAAAGAAGGCAGACTTCATTCACATGATACAGGTTGGTGTTGATGACCACAGACTGTATTTTTTTACACAGCTGGGTTATATTCATTTTCTGGCAATTGGCAACAATAAATCCATTTAGAACATCTGCCTGGCATAGCATTATAATTAGGCGTTCTGTGAATGCAGTTAGTAGCTCATTATGTGTGGTGAAATCAACAGATGCTGTACTATGTGAAGGATCCTGAAGCAACTGTCAAGTTCTTCCAGAGTCTTCTTGGTAAAAATGGGAAGCTTCTCGTAATTCTAGTGTCTTGTAAGTGGATTTTTTCATTCTCTGATGTTGGTGATTTCATTACACTACATATAGTCAGTGAACATGTTGCTTATACATACAACACATTTAGAGATGAGTTTAAAACTGCATCTTATTGAAACAACAAAATATGGGAAAACCCTTTCCAGCTTTCAGTTATTGTATAGTATCCATATATCACTTCAGAATATGGAGCAGCAGTTACGCTTCCATTTTAACTTATTTATTTTCCCATAATTCAGTAAAAACTTTCAAATTTATCACTGTGAAGAGTAAGAGTGGCCAAAACTCAATTTACTAAGACACCTGCTCTCAGACACACACATCTCACACTGCCATGCTGCCCAAAACCAATCTCACCCCAAATGAGATTCTTCACAGCCACTCCTTCATTAAAAAAATATACCTAGATATTAGTCTGACCTTTTTCCCCATGTCAGCACTAATGAGTCCATAAATATAACAGGCAACAAAAGAGACAGTTTGCAGGCACCCACAGACCTTCCCAAAATCCCACAACACCTTTAGTAAATGTTGAATTTTGACTCATTCACTTTGCTCCTCAAATTTGAATCTGTAAAAGTGAAGATGCATAAAAATACAACTTTTACTGCAATCAAGAGAAAATCTTTATCAGGAAATGTAAACGAGGCTCAGAATGTAATCCTGAAGGAGCCAAAGCTTTTTATTTCCTGCTTCCCTCTGAGTCTTTGCTCTGAATTTATTAAATACCTGAGCTATGAAATAGCAGCGTGATCCATGTGAGCATCTCCGTGGTGAACGAATTGCTCTGATGCATATGAGGATGAATTCTCTCCACATTGTACTGCCAGCAAGTCATTTTTCATTTATGCTTATTCAATAAAGTAGGCTCCAGCTTCTAGCCAATTCTAGACATGCTAACATGGTAAACTAAGATGGTGACCATGCTAAACACCTGCTTGTCAAATTGTCATTGTTAGTATAGTGATATTAGTCATGTTTTCATGGCATCTATTCCAGGGAACAGTGGTTGGGGAAAGCTGTGGCAGGCCTACAGAACACGGCTCTGTAATCCAGAAATAAGTCAGTGTGTGACCACTGGAGACATCAAAAGCTTCCTGGACTCCAAGGGAGTGAGCTACCAATGCTATGAGCTGCCATCTCAAATGGATATCACCGAGTGTTTCACTGAGGGGGATGAAAAGGGAGAGCTGCTTCTTGATTTTCTCACTGAGGTGCAGGATTTCAGTAATACAGCCTCACCTGAGCTCAGAGCCAGTGTGCTGGAGATGCTTCGGCACCCAGACTGTAGTATGGAGTCCAACGGTAAAGTTATCTTCAACAACAACCTTGAAGCAATAGTACTACACCAGCTCTCCTAAAAATATAGTAAATCTGAGCAGTAGATTGATACCATTGTTTAATTAATTTTGCACTCATGTATACAGTATAATTAACACTTATTTTCCAGTAACACTTCTCTACACACCTGCTTCCATTCAACTATTTTGATTACTTGCTAATAAAATTAATGTGTTGAGTGTTGTTGTTAGAGTATTTCTTAATAGTTCTATAAAATCCAAGAGTTTGTTCAAAGTTAATTGCTTATGATTTGTTATTTGTTATGATCCACTCAAATATTCCCACAAATAAATCTTAATCTGCTTCAGACATTATCTTTAGATTTCACCATCATATAATTTTTAATGAGCTGCAGTTGGCAGGCCAACTCTATTATGCTGTTTTCATTGGATAATGTCCTCGAAATCCAAAAATGAATAGAACATTCAACAATTAAATTTTCCACAGAGGTTGATCTCTTTTATATAAGATGAAAAGGTCTGTGTATTATGCTGAAAAAGTTGCAGTTAATATTTATTTTAATGGGAGAACTTAAATGGACAAATTAAAGACAAGACCCTGCTTATGCTGGACTTGTGATTTTTACATAAAGCTGATGTAAGGTTCTTGTAAAACTGACTCTAAGATAAAGTTGTCATAATAGCATTTTGGAGTTCAGATCATTTATTTTTAATTTATAAACTAATATTTTCCTAGATCAGTAGATCATAAACACAGCATTATGACTGATTTGAGGATTTTTCACACAAACTGTGATAACCCTGTACAGCTTAAATGCATTTATAATCCAAAAATGTCTTTTCAGCTCAACAACTTGGGTCATTGGTATCTATAAACTGGTAAAGACAATGTATTGGTTAGATGTAGACATGCACAGTGGCAGCAGCTGTTTGTAATTCAGGCTGAATGCAAACACTATGATAAAGCTGAACTTTTGGCACCATCTTGAGGACAACTTTACTTACTGAAATTAAATTGCAGTGGACATTTCAAATGTACAATTCCAAAATAAAGTGCCTGATCACTGACCACTTTCACTGCTTAAGCAGCA
>VUQI01024185.1:3044-22964 GCA_015106735.1 Paratilapia polleni | reverse complement strand
CATTGGGGGATGGGGGGGGTAGGGGGGGTGGATGGTGGGAGACTAGGCTACATGACGTTTGTTTCCATGGTGATGGTCTCTCTGTCTCCCACACGTAGGGAGATTGTGCCTTAATGTGTGTGTGTGTGTGTGTGTGTGCATTTGCATGTATGTGTGTGTAATGGCATTTTGGTCAATAAAGAACCAAGCTCTTGTTGTTGACATACTGGGCATTGTATTGATACTGCGTTCAAACCACAGCTATGAATGATCCCAGCTCGCAGTCTGAAATGGCTTTACAGTGTATCGTAATACACACGCCTGTTGGGTGAAGTGAAAGCTTCACACAAACCAACGGACAGGATACAGTCTGAATCCAAATAAGGGCAGCTTTTACGCCTGGTTTTGCCAGAGGCAGAGGCTCTTGTGCCCATTCCGAGGTCTTACCACCCTACTCTTGCGTCTTAGGGATCAACCGAGATTCGTTTTCTAGATAATAAACCCATAGCCTTGCTGTATTTGGGATGCCTTGGATAGAAATGCTACATTACACGGTAATTAAATTAGGTGGAAAAATGAGGTACAATTATTCCAAATGCAGCTTATGCTCACAGACAGCCACCAAATCCCAACCAGCTTTCACTGGGCTGCAATAATGGCTGATCAATTGCGATGAATCAGTCTATTTTCCACCTGTGCTTCTGCCGTCCAGGCTTTCACTCACTGATGGCTGTAATAATGGTTAAAAATAGGACTGAGGGGGCTGATGTCTTATCATTTGGCATGAAAACGCTATGGCAAGATGGCAGGCTTTTAACTTTATTGGACATAAATGTATCTAAGTGCTGCAGCTCAGATATGAATTGGATGCAGGGGTTAAAATGCAGGGCAGCCTTGCAAGCCTTGAGATGTCTGTGTGTGATGGCGTGCACAAATGAGATGTTTATGAGAGATGTGATAGCGCTTGTGTTGGAGAAACAGGCTGATATCTGTATGGGGCGTGACCGGCATGGCGAGAGGATTCGACTGTCGCGCCGGATCCACCGAGCTGGAGGAAGGAGGAGGAAGAGGAGGAGGGGGAAGCGGCTTGGGAACGCTGCAGAATCGTGAAGGCAACACCGCCACCTGGCGTCAGATGAAATTCAGGGCACGCATTATAACAGAAATGTAAGGGAATGTAAAAGATAAGAGACAGTGTCACATTTAGAGCTGAAAAATAATTGCACAACACATAGAATAAACTTAATCTGGATATAGCAACAAACACACACACGTGCTCACACACATATATACTCACTCACTCTTGCCAATCATCCACTTTTAGGCAGACAACCAACACACTCAACTGAGCATGCAGGGCCAGCATCATTCATTCGGAGGATTGGCAGTTTTCCATGCCAACAGTGGAGCAGATAACTCAGGGTACACATCCGTTTCACTCCATTTACTTGATATATCACTACTAACACCCGCGGGAGTCTGTCTCCCCGTCTGCTTGTCTGTCTCACACACTGCATAGTTTTCTCACATTCTTAATAACATTTTTTTCTGTCTCTTCCAGTCAGGCTCTGTTTGAAGCACTATTAAAGATATGACAAATTATAATTGTGCTCTCTTTTTGTAGTTCAGGGAAAAAGCACAGCAGGATATCATCAGTTTTCCATAAAGGGGTCAAGGCTCTCACCTAAAGGCTGCAAAGAGATTGATTAAAGATTTATGAGACAATTTGTAAGAGCACAAACCAGTTTTTGTACTAAAGTCATGACATATGAAATGAACAAAATTAACCCTCTGAGGTCTAAGTCATCATAGGTGGTAACCCTACCCTAACCCTATATTTGGGAGAAAGTCAAAACAGACTCTTTTTTTTTGGAAAAAAATGTGAGTAATTTTTGATGTTTGTCAGTTAGAAGGATTTTTTTTCGTTGTTTTATTGAACAATTCAATGAAAACAAAAATTACACATTCTGATTGTCTGGGGTTAGGGTTAGGGTTATCTCAATGACCCTCCCTAAATCTGCTCTGTCGACCAGATCGATTTGGAGTAGAGGGCCAAAGGCAATGCATGGACTGGCGCATGTCATCACAGGGTTCCCTTCACCGCGTGCTGCTCCACCAGTTTAAGGGGTGAAAAGGAAGAAAGACAGAGACTGAGAGAGGGAAAAGGAAACAATAGGAGAGAAGAGATTGCAGAGAACAAAAGTGGGTGATGCATTGGCATCTAACAACCACAACTGTGCCAGACTGGGTGTACCCTCCATCCTTATCTCCCTCCATCACTCCCAGAGGGGAAGGAGGGAGAAGGGAGGTAAAGAAAGGTGAAAAGCTGTTAGAGTTAGAGCTAAGATTGAGGGATAAAGTTATAGGAGTCAGGGTTGGAGTAACGAGTTAGGTTGGAAAAGGTCTGGGTTAGGGAAAACGGCAGGTTTGTGTGTATATAGTCCCACGAAGCCCAATCCTGAAAAGGTTAAGATTAGGAAAACAGGGTTGGGTGTATATGGTCCCATGTCACCTGATCCTGAAAAGCTGAGGGTTAGGGTTAGGGGGGTGGGTCACCACAAATGACGACTTAGACCCCAGATAGTTAAATATTGAGGCATGTAGCTTTTTAAGCAGAGGGATGCATTTGGGTTATTCTATGAAGACAAACATAAGTTTAAAGCTGCATGCATCAATTTTCTTTTATTAAACAGTCGATAAAATGACTGAGAATTCGTAAAGGTGGCACTTATGGTGATAAATCCAGAGACATTTATCACCAAACTCTTCAGTTCCCTTAAAACCCTTTAAAGGGAACTCAATGAAATACTTGGAAATTCAAAATTTATAACCCTAGAGTGTTACTGCAGAATACTACAAGACTTTTTTTTTTACTTTTGTAATGATTTTTCAGAATTTTTTATAGTTATGATGCAAATCAAGTTGCCTTATATGATTCCTCGCCCGATAGAGGGTTAAGATCTATGGAGTGTTTTAGTGTCTTTCAGTTTACTGTTTTGGTTCTGGGTTCTTCAAATTAATGCACAGGTTCAGACCCCTCAGTGCCCAATCCAACTACAACAGGCAGCTGTTTGTTAAAAATGGTCAAAGAATATACAATATACATACACACACCATACCATATCCTACCTGGCCTGACCAGTTATTTCTTTAAGGAATGTTTGGAGCACAAACTAGAGCTAAAAAAAATGCTTATTTGACTTTGATACCTCTCAATCTATGAAACCCAGCCTTTTGTAGATGTGTATTATCCAAATATCTGTCAACATGTTAGAATGGTTAACCCACAATTCATTAACAATGTGTTTACAAGTCTGCTAACATTCTTGATATTCAGTACAACACAAAATGTTATACATTATATTGAATGCTATAGCATGCCCTAATTGCTAACCCCTTATATTAAAAGAATAAATGTCCCTCAGCTCACTACAATAGAAACAAGGTTTGAAGTTAATACCACTTTTATTAGTTAGTAGCAAAGGCACGCTTTGACCACTAGAGGGTGCTTGAGGTTAATTCGTCAATTAAAGAAATGCACCTCATGTCAGATGCCTACCTTTTCTTTGAAACACCTCCATCTATCTGTTTAGCAGCCTTCAGCCTTGAGAGTGAGACCATCCATAACTGGAAGCTGTCACTTCTAACTCACAAGATGGATAGCTGATATCTCCCAGGAGTTAAAGGTCACACGTTCAACTTCACCATCTGCCCAAGTAAAGTGCAGAGAATAAAGGCCAGACCTGTCTCTATGATGCAGTAACAGGTCATGTAGCACAGGTTAGTGTAATTACTTTAGATGTGTATAAAGAAGACAGAGATCAAAACAGGAGAAGGTGGAAAGAGTGAGAAAACAGAATCTTTTGGGATGTGACAAACCACAATGTATTACATAGCGGACACTCATTTTTAATTTTCTTTAATATTCTTAGAAGTGTTTAATCCAACATCAGAGCTGCCATGTCTCCTTTATTGTACACTGCACTTTATTGCCAAAGAAAGAACTTGACTCGAGGTTGTTATTCAGATGATTAGAAGCTGAAAATGAACATGTACAAATTTGCTTTTTCTTGATTTGACATGAGACGTGACATGAAATATTTTCCTTGTACCATATGCAGAGGATTATTATGATTGATAATGGTGCTTGTAATGGTTTTGAAGTGTCTGCCACTTTTAGTTTATTTATATGAGAGTCTGAATGACACTAGAGCGGAAGGTCACACGCCTCATTTCACCACCTGATAGTGCATGAAAATAAGAGTCTGAGCTCTCTTCCTACTGCCAGTGAAGTGATGAGGTTAGTTTTACATAATCACTTTAGGATTTCCTAAACTACTGACGCTAACAAAATATGAGTTCCAAGCTGAAAACATGACAGAACCAGGACAAGGTTAACACCCCTGTTAACCTCTTATCATCCACCTGGTCTGTGGCAACTTGTGTAGGGTCCATATACCCCTCTATATGGAAATTTCACCTATTTATATCCAGATGGAAATATTAAAGCAGAAGAAATGTAATGCCAAAATGTATCTAAATCGCTTAAATTTATTTCTCGCCAAGGACAGCAACAGACCTACCTGTCTTCTAAAGTTAGTAATATAGTGGACATAAAGATCTTTGACATTATTTTGTTACGCGCAAGGCTCAGTGCTATAGCGTTTTAGATTTAAAGGTTTGTAAATAAAAATGCACTAAGTCAGCCAGTCACCTGAAGCTGGTGCACGAGATTCAGTTAACGTTACGATCAACCATAAGAACGGTGGGGAACTGAAAGAGTGTTTTTCAGTCTGCAAAATTCTTTTTCACCACAACAGACTTTCATATTTTATTTGACAAAAAGAAAAAAAAAACATCTAGTAAGCAGCAATTCTGCAGATGGAAATTATATTTGTTAGAGAGTGGTCAGAGGAGAATGACTGGTTAGAGCTAAGTGCAACAATAAACTGTTGTCACCCAAACTGAGTACACCAAAAGTAGACAGTTAAAAACTGTAAAATTGTACCCTGGCCTGAACAGTCTCCATTTCTGCTAAGTCCACAGAAGGTTCAGATTGTGCTTTAAGAGTGCACCTGACTCCTCCTGTCAGGACCTACCAAAGAGAAGATCCTTTTTTTGCAAATGTCAAGGAAACAGAATAAAGGCAGTGTTAAGGTAGGATGGGTTTATTACAGTATCATTTAGATCAAGATATATACTGTGATAAATGCATACTGTGCTGTATATGGCATGTATAGAATAAAACAGTAGAACAACATTATAATCACTGTCAAAACAATGGTTATAAGTCCAAAGTAATACATACTGTGCACCCTTTGTTTGTTTGTTTGTGTCCAGCACCCATAGTTGTGTTAATCTGGATATCCTAAACCAAGCTTGAAACTAGGAACTAAGATAAAATGGATGTCCTACCCAATAAGTGTGATGGATAGATGGTTATATTATTAGTAGGTTTGCTTCCACCAACAGATGAGGATACAGAATACCCCAGTGGTAATAATAGTTATTAATATCATACACACTTGTGTATCACATATAACAACCCTTCGCTCTAATTTAATATCCCAGCAAACATTTCAAATTCCAGAGTGAAATTTGTGCCAGCGTAACATTGCCATTGCTGGATGTGCTTCTTGAGTTTTTCCTGGAAGTCATTGTTGAACATCACCTGGGAGTCCTTTCTGGAGTTTCTAGCAAGAAGGGTTTTGTGCACAAGAATTATTTTTTAATGTCCTTTATTCATTTAGAACAAAATGAAACAAAGAAACCATTCTCACTAATGAGAAAAACTAACTCGTGAAACACTAATCTGTGAGGGAGACTTGAACTCATAACCTCCAACTCTGAAGACCAGGATGTTCCAACTGATAAAGACACTGTAGGCTGGAAAACAGTATAAGGCTGACACGAGAGGGTAGAAAGGCACACAATTAAACAGTGTCAACATCTGCATGTTTAAAGTACAGTGTTTTCCATCCTACCACCTCCAAGTTGGACAGTGGGAAAACGTCAGCGTTTCAACCATGTTTGTTGGGTATAGTTTGGAATTCTGTGCTTTCTCCAGTAATGAATATTTCATTATTAGCCTAGCTACTTTTACTACAAAAAACTACTTTTTCCAACACCATTGATGTTCTTTATCAAGCCTATTCAAACATTAGCATGTGATTTATTTATTTATTTTTTGTCATAAATTGTAGCACAAATGGGTAATATTGTAAGTTTATAACAAGGACATTCATTAAAAGATGCATATTAACCTCACTTGCTGAGGCAGATCAGTCCATATGTACAAATGTATCTACAGTTGTGGTCAGAAGTTTATATACACTCATCGTGGGCTTGAATGTCATGGTAATTTGGGGCGTTTAATGATTTCTTTGAACTGTTATTTTTCCAGGGTGGAATGGTTGTACAGCACATATCTTTAATGACTTAAAAAAACAAACAAGAACTGGGTGCACAATTTTGAATTTATTTTAGATTTTCTCTAATCCACACAGGGTCAAAATTATATTGCCTCAAATATATACATATATACAGTACATACACCCCCACTGATATTTGGTTAAATGTCCCTTAGCAAGTTGCACATCTACCAGACCCTTTTGGTAGCCATCAACAAGCTTCTGGCGTAATTCTGGCTGGATATTTGACCACTTTTCTTGGCAGAATTGGTAGAGTCTATGTAAATTGGTTGGTTTCCTGGTACTGACCTGGCTTTTAGTAAAGTCCACAAATTTTCAGTAGGGTTGAGGTCGGGGCTGTGGGATGGCCATTCCAGAAGCTTAATCTTAGTCTGCTTCATCCATTCCAAAACCAGTTTTGATGTGCGCTTGGGATCATTGTCCTGTTGGAAAACCCAATTGTGTTCAAGTTTCAACTGTCTAGCTGTTGATTTGAGGTGAGGTTGAAGAATTTGGAGGTAGTCCTCCTTCTTCATTACTCCATCCACTTTGTGTAATGTACCAGTACCACTGGCAGCAAAACAGCCTCAGAGCATGATGCTACCACCACCATGC
This sequence comes from Paratilapia polleni, assembly GCA_015106735.1. Lineage (NCBI taxonomy): Eukaryota > Metazoa > Chordata > Actinopteri > Cichliformes > Cichlidae > Paratilapia > Paratilapia polleni. Next base: position 15,960 of record VUQI01024185.1, on the reverse strand, counting down.
TTGACAGTTGGCACAGTGTTCTTAGGTTTGAAAGCCTCACCTTTATTCCTCCAAATACCTCTTGTCATTGTGGCCAAACAGCTCAGTCTTTGTCTCGTCTAACCATAAAACTTTTCTCCAGAAGGCATTTGGCTTGTCCATGTGGGCATGGCACACGACTGTATACCTAAACAAAATGCCTTTTGGGTTGTAATGTTCTTATATAACAACTTCATTTAAAAGTTATATGCTCAGTCACACTATTATTCATCATTTGAATATCTTCATTTCCTACTCTAATGTCAAGGTTACATTAATGACATGGAGTTTGCATAGTTATCTCAGAGAAGGAGGGAAGAAACTGAATAAAAGTAAGTGCATCTTTACTGAAGATTTCAGACATGCCGAGTCAAAGCAAAGGGACGAGCAAGTCTATGTTATAATCTAAGCATTTACTTATGTTTTCTTCTTCTCTGAGCATTCTTCTTCGTTTACTTATATGACCTCTGCTTCAGAGATGCCGGTAACGCTTAATCACGCCTGATACATTTTTAAAATCTAATATACATATTAACTTACACTATCCCAAAGATTTTTTGTTTGTTTTTACTTTTAGGCAAATCAGTTTTCTGTTGGTGGACTTGTTCTGGTTGGAGAAAGTCATATCTTATGAATGTTTCTTTTTTTAAGGATGAGGAAGACACTATTGCTCGTCCTCACTTTTTCAGGTCAGTGTATATAAGTTTTCAAGAGAGTGACAATGACTCGATATTTACAGTGGATGGATGTAATCTAATGAGATAAAGTGAAAATATTGCCTGCAAATGTACATAAATTTGAGCGAACAACTCTTTCTCAGTCTCTATAATAAATTAACATTTCAGGTACTTTAGCAAAAACAGAACAAAAGAAACACATCCATTGTGTTATATCACAGTACATGACAGTACACGGTAAAAAAGTAACATTCCTTTGTCCATCAGGTCTGTCTTTTGTGTCTACAAACATGTATAAGGAGTACCACCATGTGACGATGTTAAAGACATGGGCTGAAGCTCAGAGTTACTGCAGAGATATGTTCACTGAACTGGGCACTGTGGACAACCAAGATGTCAACAACAGGCTGTTGAGTGTGATCCAGGACAGTGGAAAACATTTATTTATAGGGCTTTATGATGACCTGATCAGATGGAAGTGGTCACTCAGCAATGAGAACTTTAACGATGATGTAGATTTCAGAGGCTGGGGAGGAAATCAACCTAACAATGCACAATCCGACCAAAACTGTGTGATGGTGCAAAAAGATGGTGTTTGGAATGACATGTCCTGTTTGGACAAACATCCTGCAGTATGCTTTTACGGTAAGGAATTTTGTTTTTCTACATAATAAAATGAAAACACTGTGCAGACATTTTCTTAGGTTGAACAAAGAGGGAAGAAAAGTTTAGATTAAACCCCCCCAAATTTTTTTTTTTTAAAACTCAAAGTTCATTCTCATGGGATATTTCTGGGAATAATTTCTTCTTCACAGTGACATGATATTGACATCATCTGGGCTTGCTTACACGATATGTTGACTTTTTTAGGTGCCTGTAGTTTTTTTTCTTCTTACTGTATAGACAGTAACTATAAGAAAAGAATTGCAGCATACTGACACAACAATCACAATCACAATGCTATTAAGATGATGTTCAGCAGTCTGCTCATAAATTCTTGTTAGCACAAAGTACAGCAATTAGATTTCTAATAATTTTGCTGGAATTTGGTCAGAAAACGTAACATTGAACACGTTCACATTTTAGCCTGGTCATGGTGCTAGATAAAAAGTTGGGGGCTCACCAGTTCATATTAGTAAGGAGTAAAAATGTAGTAGAAATGTCAGTCAATAGCATTAACAATTATCCTTTTGGTTTTTCCTTATTTTTCTGTAGAAAAAGGTCCTCCAATGTACAGGTTAGTGAATGCTGAGATGACTTGGCATGAGGCCAGGAACTACTGCAGGTCCACATTCACAGATCTTGCAAGTGTGAGAAACAAGTCAGAGCACAGTGAAATCCTCTCACTGCTGTCAGCACCCACCTGGATTGGTCTTCACAGACATCCCTGGTCTCACTGGTCTGACCAGACCCCACCACCTTCACTAACTGGAACCAGGGCCAGCCCGACAACAGTGGCAGCACCATGACATCACGTGCCGCTTTCAACACAGATACAGGAACATGGTGGGATGATGACTGTAATGTAAGGCACTATTTTATTTGTCATGACTTTCAAAGCAGATGAACAACATTCAAGTTAAGGTTCCAGTCTGAGGCCGACCTGAACGATCCCAATATTCAGCAGCAGCTTTTAGAGCAGGTACAGTGAGATTGAAGCTGCTTGACATGATGCTAGCTTTACTGTTTAGTTTTTTGTTTTAGGAAAAAAAAAAAATTGGGCACCATATTGTGTCCTGTTTTTCAATAAAATTTGAATTAAAAAAAAATTAAAGTCTGGAAAACGTAATGATGTTACTTTTTCATATAGCTGTACGCTAAGCTGGAGACACATGGATTAACAGACTTTAAACTGCGCTGGAATCAGGCTGATGGACAGGCTTTTCACAAGGAACCAAAGAAGAAAGAACAAGGTAAATGGGTTAACTGATTAAATGTTTTAAAGCAACAGGTTGACATTCTGAGAAACAGATCAATATCACTATCACCTCTGTGAGTGCAGTTTAAGCCTATAGCCTGTTAGCTTAGTTTAGTTTAGCCGACAGACTGGAAACAAAGAGAAGCAGCTATTCTGGCTGCTAAAAAGCCTTTTAAAAAAGTCTTCCTGTCAGCCACCCAAATTGTAATGGCAAACATTTGTATGCCTTCAACAAATATCTATATCTATATCTATATCTATCTATCTATCTATCTAGCTACAGAGAGATAGATAAATTTAGATGGATAGATAGACAGAAGCTAAGCTAAGGCTGTATCCACAAATTTACTGAACAGATATGAGAGACATGATTGGTAAGAGTCTTCTGATGTAACTCTGCACAAAATGATGTGTATTTTTATTTTAATTATGTTTTATTTTTCTTAAGGGACAGAAGACTGAGCTGGTGATTTCGAACAGAGGACTTCACAAAGTAACTCCTCTCGATTGAAACAAAACAGATTTAACTGCTACTGTAACAATTTTCAGCTGTTCTACTATTAGTGGTAGTTAGTGTTGTTCTGTTAATGTGTTTGCTTACTGTATAATTGCAGTAGAGTATATCATTATTTGTTTAACATATTTTAGTGTATTAACAGGTTTTTGCATGTTTGCAGTTTAAAAAAATGCTTTAAAAATACTGATTTCTATTTGTGCTCTCATAACATGGAGTGAGATTTTTATGTAGAGAAATATTTAAATATGTTTGTGTAATATTTAAATGTTTTATGAGTGCTTGATGAGTCCTTTAAAATTTCTGTGATTTTTTTTTTCAACCCCACACTTAACCATGCTTGATGTTTAGGGATGTTTCTGTGGCTTTGAGATGTGTGATCCTCTATATGATCAGATAACAAGAAACAGTTGTCAGTCTTTCTATTAATTTCCTTACAATGTGTCTTATCTGCATTTATCCAAAGCCTATTATGGATGTGTGGTGCTTTAAATACAAAACATTAATGAATACTTTCAACTTGTATTAAAAAGTGGGAGTAGAAATGATTGAAATTGTGCTTTTGACAAAGTGAAAATCCACCCTGCCAGTGTAATTGTGTATATTAACCATACGACTAAGACATTATCTTGAGTCGAGGAATTCAAATTTCATTATGTTCGACTGAGATGTCTGCCTGTGTAGAGTAGAAAAGATTTCACTTTGCCTACAAATTAATGTCAATCAGAGATTTGAACAAAGACAGTATAAGTCGAATATTAGATAAGAGAAAATAGTATTGTCTAATCTGTTGTGTTTGTGATAATTTGTTCAACTGGTGTTAACAAGTTGTGTTTTTGGGGTTTTTGTTTAATGGTCTTTCATAGAAAGCACAATGGAAAAAAATATCAAGGTATACGCGATTTAATCCATGACCACACTTACACTGACATAAGCACCACCCTCTTCTTAATACCCTTGGGACCCAGTCATAACAAAATAACTTTTGTATTTATACAATACAACTAAATGTAGAGAAAGTCAGTAACAATACTGCTGCAACACAGCAAATGACACCAATACCGCCACTTTAGGATTTTCTGAACCACTGACAGCAACCAAATGTGAGTTCCTGCACATAAACAAGACAGATGCAGTATAAGGTTAACACACCTGCTAAGATCTGATGTGGACTAGAATGAATCATGACCAGTATGTCAGGTTTTGTGCTGAGTTTATATGTACTGCCCACTTATGTTTTCTTCCAGGTGCTCTTGTTTCCCTCTCTGTTCCAAAGACACAGAGGTCAGAGGAACTCTACTGACATTCAGCTGTAGTCTTTTTTTTTTCTCCATCTTGTATCACAGTACAAGTGCTGTACCAATAGGTTAATTTTCAACATGGATAATATTACTGTTTCTGTGGCTTTCAAATAACACAAGACCTTCTTACATTTCATTGCAAAACAAGACTCTCCAAGCTCTAAAGTGAAAAACAAACTGATATGCATTTTACATTTTACTTTTAGTTTAGGCGATAAAACATTTTAATTAAGCAGAGACACATTAAATGGGCTTTATCCTTACCTTACCTACACTTTGGGATCTTGGTTTGGTATACACATAAAGCATAGTGTCACAAAGCAAACTCCTGCTCCGTCATCAGATGTGACTCCAGTTCTAGACCACCTCTGAGATATGTCAGAACAGTCGACTGGTAACAGAAAGGTGAAGCTGACAAATGTGTAGAAGTGATGTGATGAAATCAGGTTAGCATGAAGCAGAAAGGAAAAGGAAATTTTCCAAGATCCTCTTGAATCCATGCAAAAATTCATAGTCTGCAGCTACAGTACACATAGGTGGGGTGGGTTTTCTGATATCCATATAGACTTACCATTGTAGTCAGTACCAAATACTTGGTGGAGCTGACTCCACTAAAGCTAAAAAGAGAGCTGAAAACTGCATCTAATAGTAATTTCTGAAATACTAGCAAAAAGAGTCAATGATACTTTAACTGATGGGAAAAGCAAAATCCAACTAGAAATATTTAATGTAGCATTGAAAAGCTAGCAAGCGATCTTGACCACAGGCCTAAAACATCCAAACACGAATAAAAGCAAATGGTGTTGCCCACAGGCAGCAAACCACATTCTTGGTGATTACACTGTCCCTTAAAATTTTTATTTATTTATTTTTTATTTAATGACACAAGACACCTCACTGTTTGGTAAAATGAGGAGTAGAAGAGGGTTTGACCCTTGACCTGGGGGTGGAGCAATACTTTCAGGAACCAAATCTGCCTGGGATGCAGTGCCGGCTATTGCTAAGACTAATATAATTTTTAGACATGTTTAAATTGAAATAACTATATTAAAAAATATATAAAATATATAATATATATGTATGTAAATGAGTATATATCTATATCTATATATGTGTATGTATGTGTATATATATAATTTATTGATTGATATATAAACAGGGACCCTAAAAAGTAGGGTGAAATATTTTTTTCTCCAAAAAAACTAATATTCATTGGTGATAACCCTAACCCTAACCTTACACTATATTTTGCAGGAAGGCAAAACAAAAAAAAAAATGTACATAATTTTTGATCTGTGTCATTTAGAATGACCGTTTTCTTTTTCCCCTGATTGCCAAGACTTGAGAGAGCAATTAAAAAAGATAAATAAATAAATTCTGTATTCTGATAGCATAGAGATATGGTTAATGGTTGGGGTTGTCACCAATGGTGGCTATGACCTCAGAAGGTTAAGGCCGTGTCTGACTCCGCCTGTCATAACTTTATCTATATAAAAGATGGACATCATCCATTGAATTCTGTACTCAACAGCCTCTACTTGAAGTCTCTACCTTGGCATAAGCCAGAAGTAACTAGCAAGTTTGGTTGGAAAGCTGTGGTGGTATCTAGGTGGTGACATAGGCAGTCAGTGTGACGCCACCCAGTGGTTTGTGAAGTTCTAAAGCCTCAATTTTAGTATTTTAGCTGTCGCCATCTTGTTTTGGGGTTTTTTCTAAGCAAGAAGTGACCATATTTGGACAAGATGATGGAGTTCTGTGTGATCAGCTGACACTAGCAAGGTTAACAGGTTATTTTCATGTATTCTAGCAACAAGTCAGTTCCAGAAATGACTTCTCTCCTAGATATTCCATGATCAGCTATACTAGTGTACACTATTTCATGATCAGCTCTTTTCCACATGTGATATGTGGAATGAGACTTGTGGAAATAAATTAGGTAAATAATGTGAATACATTTTTAGTTTTTCATTTAATTCATCTCGGTCCTATTGTCATTTATTGTTTTACTATTAAATACCAATTAAGTAAATTCATATTCTTGAATATATTTATTCGCTGCAAAGTTAGGAAAGCAATGTTTAATACAGCTTATTAATTTAACACTCAGTATTAGCAGATAACGTAAGCCAAGATATCAGTAAATAGCTGGGAAAAAGTTGGATTGGAGCATCCCTAGTAGGCATGCAGCATATTATAAAGTAGGTAATGGTAAGTTCGCTTCCACCAGCTATGAGCATACAGAATAACCCATTGGTAATATAATTATATATAATACATGCTTGTAATTAAATCTGAATTGAAGTCAAAATAGATAATGCTTCATAATCAACACCCATTTAAGTGCCCAGAATCATTTCAAGATGGCTTCCAAGTGGCTGGACACGCTTTTGGTAGCAGTCATCACTTTGCATTTAAGCTGATGATGTTCTTTAGTAACACTTGCCAAATTCCACCTTTATACAAGCTTTAGGCTAGAAGTTGGAAAACAACCATCATGATCATGTAACAGTGGCATGTGGAGACTTTTACAGAAAGGCAAGCAGAGATGATGACGAAAAAGAAAAAATCTTCATCCACTTTTTAACAAGACAAATTGGACCAGATTAAAACATACCATTTTGTGCTGCCTGTCTTTTATTCTTTTGTACATGCTGACAGCCTCCTGCAGCTTGCTGCACTCTTTTTGGACGTCTTCACCTTTCTGCACTCCTTCCTGGCTGAAGAATTGCAAAAGATTATTACTTCTATAGCTTTCATCTAAAATATTTCCTATTTGCTGATAATGTGTGTGTGTGTGTGTGTGTGTGTGTGTGGTACTCTCTATTTAAAAACATGAGAGGGAGGACAAATGATTGAAATTGTGCTCTGACAAAGTGAAAATCCAATGTAATTATGTATATTAACTATATGACTAAGGCATTATCTTGACCTTGTAGCTGAGGAATTAAATTTTCAGTGTTTGATTGAGATGTCTGCTTGTAGACTACAAATTTAAGGTTAATCACTACTTACCACAAAGACAGTATAACTGACATTACATAAAAGATAAGCTTACACCTGTATAACGTGTTCTGTTTATGCTCCAACTCATGATTTGTGTTTTTTGGATGTTTGCTTTCTTTTATAGGAAAAAAATGCAAATTGTTCCTTCAGTGAAGTCTTATTGTGTTGCCTAGAATACGCTGCTGTGATTCTTGAAAAAGACTCTTGGAGAAGACTCTTGGAAAAGAGTTTGCAAATGGGATCTTTGAAAATATCTTACTATAATACACAAAATTTCTCTCTGTCTGCAAACTCCTCCTATAGGATCAGGAGTTGAGCAACCAAACTTGTCACAAAGGTACATCTTAGGCGCCTGAAGGTACTTACATAGATCAAATATTAGGATGTCATCATGTAACCTAGCAGCCACCTGCCAATGGACTAAAATGCCCCATTTTTAGCATTTTTGCATCTAAAACACCTTAAAAAAGCACTGTATCATTTTAATTTTACAACAATAAGATCTAATTTACATCTACAACACTTGAATATTAAGAAATATATGATATATTATGACACCATCACCTTGCCTGCCAACCACCTAACAACAGAGTAAAACGACATTTATATAGTAGAACAGAACATGGGCATGAGCATGTACTAGTGACAATAATAAACAACATAGAGGTGGTTGTTTGTTTGTTTTAAATGTTCAATATTTAACCCAAAATCAGAGCTGTCATATCTCATTTATTATACTTAGCACTTTTTAGTCCTACAGAAAGAATTTCACTTGATAGATGTTTAAAAGCTGAAAATGAACATGTACCAATACACATTTTTGCTATTTAACACGATATGTGAGAGCTTTCGTTTCCAATGACTGATAAGGGTGCTTGTAATGTTTGTAAACTGTCACCTTTAGTTGGTTTATATGATAAAGGAGCAGAAGGTCACACGTCTCATTTCACTTTGTGATAATGTGTAGAATAAGAGTCTGAGCCCTCTTCCTACTGCCAGTGAAGTGATATGGTTAGTTTTATGTCATCACTTTAGGATTTCCTAAAATACTTACACCAACCAAATGTGAGTTCCTCAACATCAACAGAACAGATACAGTATAAGGTTAATACACCTGTTAATATCCAATACGGACTAAAGAATGAAACATGAACAGCATATCATGTTTTGTGTAGAGTTTGTATGCACTTCCCATGTATGCAAGAATTAAAAATGAACTAAGGACAAGGATGGTACAGACTCACTCTTAGCCATTGAATAAAAAAAATCCAGAAGAAAGATGGTGTGTTACATAGGAAAGCATTTAAAAAAAAAATCAAGATAGAATATATAGTTTGATTACAAAGTACATATGGCATGCATACAATGAAACAGTACATCAACATGTTAAAATAATGTTGACAGTGCATTTTGTGTACCCTGTGCATTTGTACAACCAAACTCTGAATGTCTGGGTAGAAACTGCTTAAAAGAGCAAACTTTTACTGAAGGTTTCAGGTGCGTTGAGTCAGACCAAAGAAACTTTCTAAGGTCTAGATAAGCAAATGTTATGATCTAAGCATTTAGTTATTTTTTTTCTTCCTCTCTGAGCATTTTCTTCCTCTTTTACTTATATGAATTCAGCTTCAGATGTTGAAGATCTTAATATTTCTATTTTTCAGGATGATGAAGACACTTCTGCATGTCCTCACTTTTTCAGGTCAGTCTGCAAAAAGTTTTCAGGAGAGTGGGTTGATTCAGTACAATGAAAATAAGTGCAAATATTTCTGAATAATGTATGTAAATCTAAAGCAACACCTCTTTTTCAGTCTCTACAATAAGTGATTTGGTTGTGTGTTTTATTGTATAGTTACTGAAATTGCAGTACATGACACAATACATTTGTAAATGAGTAACATTCCTTTGTCCATCAGGTCTGTCTGTTGTACCTACAAACATGTATAAGGAGTACCACTATGTGAGGATCTTAAAGACGTGGACTGTTGAGTGTGATCCAGGGCAGTGAAGAATATGCATGGATAGGGCTTTATGATGACCTGATAAGATGGGTTTTTTCAAGTGGGCACTTGAAAATGAGGACTTCAATAACAGTGTAGATTTCAGAGGATGACAGAAAGGTATCTTTGGAAAGACTTTGACTGTAGATGCCAACATTCTGCAGTCTGCTTTTATGGTAAGAAATACTATTTCAACACAATGAAAAGAAAACATTTTTCAGGCACTGTTAGGCAGAACAAAGAGAAAAGAAAACTTAGATTTAGCCAAAAAAACAAACAAACAAAAAAAAAACCAAAACAAAACCCACCCTATGTAAGGTTTATGCCACAGCCGCCCTAAAGTAACAGTATTGGTAATTACCAAAATTTATTTTTTATGTTTCTGTAATGGTTAATCCACCAGTATGAGCAAGAGTCCACATTAAAGCATTATATGATGCTGGACGGTCTTTCTCATTTTTAGGGCTGGTGGTCTAATAAATTTGCAATGGCCTCTCAGACAAGAGTGACCACACACACACACGCACACACACACACACACACACACACATATATATATATATATATATATATGTGTGTGTGTATTTCCAGTGTAAAAATAATTGCCGTGACAAATTAGGCAATACACAACATGCATATTTTATTGTACACTGCAGATTTCCTTAAATATGGGAACATCTAGGCATGTTTACATGACCCATTTATGCATTTATAGGTAGCTGTAGGTTTGTAGGTTTTTGTTTTCTTTTTTCTTATAGACAGTGCTAAAGGTCAGCATGCTGACATACTCACAATCACAATGCTAAAATGCAGGTGTTCAGCAGATTTATTTTTATAGTTTATCATGTTCTCCAATATAGTTTAGTCTGTTAGTCAGCTCACATTTGCGAGTTAACACTAAGCACAAAGTAGAGCAATAAGATCTATTAGTTTTGCTGGTACTTGGCCCTGGACAAGTTCACATTTTGACATGTTTTTGGGCCTAAAAAAATGTAGTCACCACATCATCTTAATATGCAGTGAAATTACATGTGAAATGTCAATAGACATATTTACCAATTGCCCTTTCACTTTTCTTTTTTTTCCTAGAAAAAGGTCCTCCCCTGTATCATTCAGTGAATGCTGAGACGACTTGGCGTGAGGCTAGGAACTACTGCCTTCACAGATCTTGCAAATGTGAGAAACATGTCAGAGCACAATGACATCATCTCACAGCTGTCAGGAAACAAAGCCTGGATCGGTCTCCACAGATATCCCTGGTCTCACTGGTCTGACCAGACCCCCACCACCTTCACTAACTGGAACCAGGACCAGCCTGACCACAGTGGCAACACAATGACATTGTGTGCTGCTGTCAACTCAGCTACAGGAACATGGTGGGATGATGACTGCAAGACAAAGCACTTCTTATCTGTCAAGACTATCAAAGTAAAAGAACAACATTCAAGCTAAGGTTCCAGTCGGAGGCCGACCTGAACAATCCTGACATTCAACAGCAGCTTTTGGAGCAGGTACAGTGAGATTACAGCTGCTTGATATAATACTGGCTTTGCTGTTTTGTTTATTGTTTTGGAAATATAAATACACAGGTCTCGCTGTTTTTCAGTAACATTTGAATGAGAAAGAAATTGTGTGAAATGTTCTAATGATGTTAGTTTTTTTCATATAGCTGCATGCTAAACTGGAGACACATGGATTATCTGACTTTAAACTGCGCTGGACTCAGACCTTTAACAAGGAAACAAAGAAGAAACAGCAAGGTAAACGGGTCTGTTAATTAATTTTTTTGGAAAATACATTAATATCACTGTCACCTCTGTTAGTGCAGTGTAAGTCTATAGACAACAGCTTGTTAGCTTAGTTTAGCAGACAGACAAAGAGAAGCGGGTATTCTGGCTGCTAAAAAAGAGAGAAAAGTCTTTATATCAGCCACCTAAATTAACACCTTGCACATTACTGTTCTTGGACAACAAGCCACAAATTCCTTGCCAGCACAGAGCTCCAAATGACAACACAATAAATTGGCTTTTAGCTCAACTTTACATGAGTGCAAACAGTTAGTGTAACAGCAAAGATTTCAGTGGGGGTTACACTTCATCTTAAACAAACAAAGAAAAAAGTTGTGAGATTGATTTTGTTACCAGTGATCAAAGACTCAGACTGTTCTCACTCTTTTGTGATAAGCTTATAGCTGTTAAGCTTTACTGAACAGATTATGAGAGATATAATTGGTAAGACCCTTCTGATATCAGTCAGAGCAGAAACTCAATGCATTCAATCCACCATGTAGACGTGGTCAAGATAATCTGCTGAAGTTCAAACCAAGCATCAGAATGGGGAAGAAAGATGATTTACGTGACTTTGAAGGTGCCAGATGGGCTGGTCAGCCTGTTCTCACTCTTTTGTGATAAGATAAACTAAGCTCATCTGTTGGGATTTTCCCACACAACCATCTGTAGGGTTTACTGAGAAAGGTGTGAAAAAGAGAAAATATCCAGTGAGCAGCAGTTCTCTGGGTGAAAATGTCTCATTGATGCCAGAGTTCAGAGTTCAAAGGAGAATGGCCAGACTGCTTTGAGCTGATAGGAAGGAAACAGTTACTCAAATAACCACTTGTTACAACCAAAGTATGCAGAAGAGCACCTTCAATGCATTGAACCTCAAAGCAGATGAGCTACAGCAGCAGAAGACCACACCGGATGCCACTCCTGTCAGCTAAGAACAGAAAACTGAGGCTACAATTCACACAAGCTCACCAAACCTGGACGATAGAAGATTGGAAAAATGTTGCCTGGTCTGATGAGTCTCAATTTCTGCTGCAACTTACAGATGGTAGGGTCAAAATTTGTTGTAAGCACCATGAAAGCATGTATCCATCCTGGCTTTTACCAATGGTTCAGGGTGCTGGTGGTGGTGTAACAGTGAGGGGGATTTTTTTTTTTTTGGTACACTTTGGGCCACTTAGTACCAAATGAGCATTGTTTCAATACCACAGTCTACCTGAGTATTGTTGCTGACCATGTCTATCCCTTTATGACCACAGTGTACCCATCTTCTAATGTCTGCTTCCAGCAGGATAACACACCATGTCACAAAGCTCAAATCATCTCAAACTGGTTTCTTGAACATGACAGTGAGTTCACTGTACTCAGATGGCCTCCACAGTCACCAGATCTCAATCCAGTATTGCACCTTTGGGATGTGGTGGAACTGGAGATTCACATCATGGATGTGCAGACAACAAATCTGCAGCAACTGTGTGATGCTATCATGTCAATATGGACCAAAATCTCAGAGGAATGTTTCCAGCACCTTGTTGAATCTATGCCAAGTATCCGGTGAGTGTATTTTAGTGGATTAACAATGTTTTGCAACATTTAAAAATACTGATTTCTGTTTGTGCTCTGATAACATGGTGTGAAGTTTTAATTTAGTATAAAATATATAAACATGTTTAATATTTAAGTGTTTTATGAGTGCCTGTTGAG
>VUQI01024183.1:3138-18523 GCA_015106735.1 Paratilapia polleni | reverse complement strand
CAGCATTCTGGATTAATTGAAGGCTTTTCAGGGAGCTTTTAGAACAACCTGATAATAATGAATTACAATAGTCCAGCCTAGAAGTAATAAATGCATGAACTAGTTTTTCAGCATCACTCTGAGACAGGATGCCTCTAATTTTAGAGATATTACGCAAATGCAAGAAAGCAGTCCTACATATTTGTTTAATGTGCGCGTTGAAAGACATATCCTGGTCAAAAATGACTCCAAGATTCCTCACAGTGTCCCTAGAGACAAAAGTAATGCCATCCAGAGTAAGTATCTGGTTAGATGTCATATTTCTAAGATTTTTAGGGCCAAGTACAATAACCTCAGTTTTATCTGAATTTAGAAGTAGGAAATTAGAGGTCATCCAGGCCTTTATATCTTTAAGACATGCCTGTAGTTTAGGAAATTGGTGTGTGTCATCTGGCCTATAAACTAGTCCAATTACAACATGTTGGTTTTTAAAATTGAGAAATTTGTTTTAAAAAAAAAAATAAAATCTGCTCATTTTGAATTTGATGTCAGGAACACGTTTCAATAAAGTTGTTCCAGGAGCAACAAAAGACTGGAAAAGTTGGTGGAACATCAGCCAGCTGCTCAGTGTTTGAGAAGTAACGATGTGGAGGGGTTGAGCTCGCTGTGAAGGACTGTGTGGGAAAATGGTTCAACAGTTCATGAAGAGTGTAGTAAAATAGCGAAGAATCAGTGATTCCAGCATCTATGGTTCATAATCTGCAGAAAAGATACAGAGAATCTGAGAAATGTGTGCACACAGGGAGCAGCTGCACATCTTCAGGCCCTCAGACCTGATCCTGAGGTGGAAATCACTGCGTGGACTCAGGAACACGTCTGAAAACCATCAGCAGTGAACTCAGCTCATCACTGCATCCACACAGGAAGCTCAGACTCTACCAGGCAGAGAACAGACACAGGAACAGGATCCAGGAACAGCTACTGGAAAAAAAAACTTTATTCAAACAAACTGCTGACACTCAGCTGGTTATGCTGACATTTGATTCATTGTCTCTATTTATTTTTATGATTTTTAATTGATTGAATAAATTACTATTTAATCACATTTTACACAGTGCTGTAACGTGTGTGGAAACAGGGTCGTACTTGAAGGAAAACTGTGGCACTTCAGTCAATGCAAACAGGAAGCAGCAAACAGGATTTCCAGTTAATTAACTGAAGCATGAAAACGGGTCCAGTAATGACACCAAAGTGGCCTCTCCTCCTTCCTGTTGAACAGGAAGTGTTTGTGCACATCAGATTAGAGGAGATCTGACAGCGTCTCTGTCCTTCTGATCCTCGGCTTCATGTTAAACCTTCACTGACCCAAACACACAGGCGGTTTTCTCTGCTTTGAACTCATTTTCCACAATAAACTGATGAATGATCAGATTTCAAATTACATGTGAACACGAGGACCCAAATATGCTGTAATACTCAACCACGGATGGAGGAACATTTTTAAGACATTCTTTTCCTTCCGTCACAGGTTTCCAGTTTTCACTGATGTGATGATAAAGTTTTTTTTTGTTTGTTTGGTTTTTTTTTACTGTTAGTTTGAGAAAAATGTTTAAACGTGTTTGTTGAATAAATCTGTCAGAACCTTCTGCTGCTGAGACGTGAAGGTTTATCAGATTATATATAACATATTATAATGCACAGAATGTGATGCAGTTCCTTTAATAATGTAATAAGTTGGCAATGAGATGGGAAAGGATGGTGTTTACTTTAAATCAGCAGATTATTCTGCGGTCTCATAACGTTCAACGTAAACAGTTCAACAGAAGCAAAGTTCACGGCGGCTGCAGCAGCTGTAAAATCTGACTGCACTGAAGTCAGAAGTCAAACTGTGTTTATTCGACCGAGCGGTGAGATTCCACTGGAACATCTCTCTGTGAATCCGTCTGCGTCTTCACTCGACAGAGGAGCTCATTTAACACCATCAGCGACGCAGAAAACCTCACCTATCAGAACATGAGATTTTTTGAAATTGTTCTCCCAACTCTTTGCAGTCAGGGATAAAAAATATTCCAAAAAAAAAACTCCACAACAGGCTGAGGTTTAAGGACAGAGATGCAAATGAAGCTTCGCCTTAAAGAACAGACACACACACACACACACACACACAAAATGTCATCTAATCTGTACAGGATGATTTAAGACGTTTTATTAATAAGAGGATGGTTGCATTTAGGAAAAATTCCAGATGGATTATTCAGACAATGGTTAGGATGAGGAAGTGACTAAAAGACTCTCAAACTGAGGGATTAAAGGGTTTAAAGTGGATTAAAGTGTAAATGTCCTCTTTAAAGCCTCTTTGTGGAGAGGAGTATTTTATGTATTAAACTCCATGAAAGCTCTTCTGTTAATAAAACCTGAGCTCATCTGTCTGATGGGAATGATGCTCCGAGACGAGCTGAAGAAATCCTGCTGATCAAACATGGAAACTTCTCCTGAAAAATGTCTGAAATCAAAAGATTTAAACGTTTGATCGTCTTTTTGTTCCGTTTTCCTCATATTTCAGATTCAGGTCAGACTCCTTCACCAAACTCTGAGCCCAGAAAATAACCAACATGAAGTGAAACACCTCGTCAGACGTCTGCGTGAGAACCAAACTCTCAGCAGACTGCAGGTGACTCTCTCCTCTCCTTCAGGTGAGCCCATTGCACCTGCCTCAGGTGTGATCATGTGACACAGAAGGAGACCACAGCACATCCTACAGAAACTCATTTATTGTAGAAATGGTCCTTTAATAGTCAGAATAACCTGTTGAAAGTTCAGAGGAAGTCAGACAGAAACGATACTTTATTTTGTCTCAGCTCCAATAATCAATAAAAATAACTGTAATCAATAATCAGACTCACTATCAGGTGATTAAAGATCAATAACTGACTGATGGAAGACTTCACTTCGCCTCCACAGAAGATTTTATTGTGAAAGGGTTCACGAGTATCCAGTAAACTCCCCAGACCCGGACCCGGCGGAGTCCGACTCCGACCAGTCGGCAGAGTGCGCTGGGTCCCGGCCTCGGGCGGCGCGGTGGGTCGGCAGGTTGGACGGATCCTCCGCGGTGACAGCGGGCGGCTCGGCGGTGCTCACGGGCGGGGAGGTGAAGCCCTGCCCGCCCCGAGAGGGTCCGGAGGGTCCGGAGGTGAGGGCCGGGGAAACGTCCGTGCTCAGAGTGCTGGTGGACACGTGACCGCCTGCAAGTAAACGGCTATCGACAATCGATCTATTATCAGTGACGTCACTGTCCTTACTGATGTCATACTCTGCACAGGTCCCGGTCCGGTTGCATTTCGGTCCGGGTCCAGTTGCGGGTTTCCAGATGAGGCTGTAGTAAACAGCCAGGACGACGGCGGCCATGGACACGCTCAGCACGTAGGCCACCACCGTGGCCAGTCTCACCCACTTCCTGTTGGAGTTGGCCGCCAGCTGCGCCTTCTTCTCCCCGGTGTAGGTGGCCGGTCTGCCGCGCTCCGCAGGGCCGAACCTCCGGGTCCAGCTCCGGGGGTTCCGCATGGCGTCAGGCCGGAGGAGGCGGTGTGTGTGGTCAGTCAGAGCCGAGCAGAGTGTCTGCAGAGCGCCGCAGATCCGTCAGTCTCCCGGTCCCTCCATCATCCACATCTGGACCCCCAGCTGGACTCCAGAGGTTTATATCCACACTGTCAAGGTGACCCGAATCAGCACGGACCGGAACCGACGAGCACGCCTCCAAAATAAAAGCACGATGAATACGAACTCCAAAATTTCAAAGTTAGTGTTTGAAAGGAAAGTTTCGGAGTGACTTTTGTCTCTGTGGTGGACTGTTGGATTGGACCAAAGTTCTCAAAGTGATCTCAAACTAAACTAGAAGAGAAAAACATTTTTATTTTACTGAATTAGAAAAGAAACCTGGCTAGACAGCTACAAGAAGTCTAATTCCTCCAATCAGAAACATGCACATGCTCAGTTTGACTCTCCAACCACGTAGGCAGGAGACACCTTTACTGCTGCATTTGGAGAACCAGCTGCAGCTTCTCTGTAACATCTGTACACTGACTCAGACAAGGTTGATGTTCTACCCATAAACAGCAAAGGTCAAAGGTCAGTGCGCCTGATAAGTATTACTAAACACTGAATGCTACAAAATGTAACAGCAGCTGGCGAGGGTGGAGCAGCTAGCAGGAGTAGCTGGGGCTGTAGCCTTGATGGTAGCCGGATAACTCAGAGGCGAGGCACTAAGCCTTTATTCGGCAATAACACAACAAGACCATACAAGCCAGGTCTCCACGGCTCTACACTCTCCGGTCATACATGCCCCGGGGCGGAGTAGATACCTGCACCAGCTCGTTACTATACTGAAGTCTCCCGCGAGAGGGATGTGAAGGATGCGGTTGGCTGCTTGCGGTGGTGACAGGTCCACACACACTCTAGGGATCCTCCCTCCTACTACAAAAGTGAAAAGAAACCCCCTCGTGGGGCTATATCTTAATAGTGGCTGTTACAAATATTCCTGTAAACTTGAATATTTTCAGAAAAATGTGTTTACTGAGACAAAAAGCCAAATTGAATCTGTAAATTGAATGTTTTTATGGTGTTGCAGCTGGTCCCAGTTTTAGAAAAATCTGAATTGTTCCACTGAAATCAGTCCTGTGACTGATGTGTGATACGTGAACATCTGTAAATGGTCTGGGTAAGAATCACACAGCTGGAAGCTTAAAATATGAAAACATATTCAGCCCAAAGAGTCTGTGAGGGAAAAGCTTTTCTCCTCAAACTGAAACCAAACTGAAATGAAATCATACAGGAAATGACTTTAGTTTCAGTCATTTTGGTCACATGATTCTGACTTCGAGTGTCTGTGTCGAATTAAATCTTATTAATTAAAACTGGAAGCTGGAAAACATCTGTGAGTGATTCAAACAGGAAGTCAGACAACCCAAAACTTTACACAGTGATTTCATCTCCACATGGATCTCACTTTAAATACAAAACAAAACTCACATATTATTTAGATGTGTTAGAATATAAAATGTCATCATTTAAAAGTGCTGAAAAAAACGACGGAGGTGAGTTTTATTTATACCAGGAGATTTAAAATCAAAGAATCTGATCAGTTTGGATTATCAGGTGGAGAGCTGTGAGTGATCAGCTGATAACAGTTCACCGTCCGGCTGCTTCCTGTTGATCAGTATGTTCTGGTATTGATCCTGAGGAGTAAAAACGAGTCTCGCTCAGTGAAAACAGGAAGTTTAATGAAGCTGCAGAGACTCGCTGATTTAACCAATGACTGTGTGAAATGTCACAGAGCTGCTGAACATCACATCAAATCAAACAAACACGACTCTGCACAGTTTCTGTTTCTCACAGAACTCTTGAAAGCCAGTGTTAGATGAAACCAGTGCTCCAAATTGGGAGGCAGCGCCCTCACCCATTACTGAAATGGTGACAGGGAAGTCTTAAAGGGACAGTTCACCCGTATTTCTCCTCTGGCCCGTGGAGCTCTTTATCTGCTCAGATAGTTCTTGTGTGAGGTCGGCTGCAGAGAAGTATGCCTTCTCTTTAACGCAGCACTCAACCAGTTTAAAAACCTGAATAGCAATGTCTCTCTGCAGAAATCACGACCCTGTTACTCAGGAAAAAAAAACCTTGCTGTGAGAAGTTTCATAGAGGAACTATTACTGGAGTAGACAGTAGAAAGAAAATAGTTCCTACATGAAAGGGCTCACTACAGGGTGTGTGAATTGTTTTGTTTTTTTTGAGACTGATTCAGGATGCCGGGAAAGATTTTTGGAGCTTTGAGCTCCACAGCGTGAGTGTCACTGAGTTTCTTTACACTAAAGAGAAGGCAGACTTCTCTACAGCTGATGTCTCCTGAGCTGAGCGACTCACACCAAAACTCCACATGGATGAACAGCTACAGAGGAGAAACACGGACTGTCCCTTTAAGTCAAAGCATGAAGAAAATGAAAGAATAAAAGTGCAGTAAAATGCCTCCTGTTATAAATCACATCATGCATTCATGTAAGAGCAGACCCGACTCCTGTAGCTGAGGTGGAGCTCGTTCTGAACTATTTTAATTAGTTTAATTCTGGATCATCAGCTGATGGATGGCTTGGCTTGTAAAACAGTCACAAATGTCATCGCAGCTGCGTTTGTATAAACTGTTGGGTATTCAATTCATTTATTGAGTTTTCAGATGCTTCTGAGTAAAAATCTTAATTTGTAAAGAAATGCAGTAAAAAAGTAATTTTTACCCTCTGACGTTTGGTGCAGAAGAAATAAAAACATCCAAAGATTTTAGCGGAAACAGTTTAAAAAGGTCAGAAGATCAAACTCAGGCTCAGAATTTTAAAATCTCCTTTTGCGTCTCATCAGTCTGGACTGAGATTTTCAAAATCTGAACCAAATATGGACAATTTAATTTTCCACCTCATCAAAACTATAAATCAGAGAGTGAATGAGAGCCATAAAACAAACAGTCAGTGACTCTGCTGTTACTGAACACGTTTTAAACATTCACAGCTGCAAATCCACCAAAATCAAAGCAACAGCAATGAAGCAGAACATCCTTCATCCGTTTCAAACACTGTAGTGGTCAGACAACCTTGGAAAAAATGGTGCTTCATGTGTTTTTAATGTAGTGAGGATAAACAGGTTAAACATCCTTAAACATCAAGTGAGGGAGCAGCTTCAAAAACTAAAGATCAGCAGAATAATTCACACTGCAACTACTACTGCTGATCATAATGGTGATAAAATTATCGTCGCTGTTGGTTTCAGGTTCCACATCGACTTCAGGAACATCTGTCAATGGAAACAGATCCAAACGTTAAACGAGAAGCAACAAAAACAGGACAAATGTACAGAAACCAAAAAAATCTCTGTGCTGCTAAAGTTCACTCTTTACCTGAAAAACACACAAAACTCAAGTTCCACATACGACAATCTACCCACACTGTAGACTTCTGATGGAAATGGAAATGAAGAGTTTCACCATGTGAGCTTTCAGTCACATCATACACATTACTGTAGCATTAAATTCATGTATTTTAATGGTGTACACATGCATTTACATCACATGATTTTAACTTAAAATAATAAACTTAATGCAGTGGATATTTGAAATTAAACAGGCCAACCAAATTTGATTTAAAACCACTTACTGTGTATTTAAACCACACTGGCTTTACTTATTTCATTTATTTTTGTCTGGAAAACATTTCATCAGCTGGTTTATGTTAAACTATGTGATCCAAATAGATGGAAATTTTGAAAATTGCTTCAATGTTTTGGTATAACTTTATAATAACTATGGTAACAAATGGTAAATGGATAGTTGATTAAACTTTAGTTAATACATTTTAGTGTTATACAATAAAATGATCATTAATAATGTTTAATAATTGGATGGTTATCACAAATTGCAACTGATGTTTATAACCCTAAGTGGAGTAAATGTTCAATTAATACTGGGTAAAGCATCTCTAAACATTAGTTATATGTTATTATAAAGTTGTAACTCATGTTCAAACCTTTCTTACAAAACTACAACTACAACTACTTAATAGAGGCTTCATAATAAATTATAAGAATATTAATGTGTGCTGATCAGAATGTAATATACATATGGAATGTAATATATTAAAATATTTAATACATTAATTATTTATTTTTGTTACACTGAACGATATAATGGTTATTCAACATTACTAATTGTGTCATTCTTTATTTACAGTAAAATTAATTTAAATGCTACATTTTAATTAACCATCAATTTAGAATTTTTTAACAATGATTATTATAAATTGTTACCAGTTTGCTTTGTAATTTAAATGTACTGTAGTTATTTTTCATCCTACAAAACTTTATAAACTTTTCTCATGTTGTTTACAGAGGTTTGACTCTGATGTCACAGACTCTTCTCACCTGTGACGTCCTCACTCATCCAGGCCCTTTTTGGATGATCCGTCCCTCGTCTTCGCCCTCAGTTTGTTCACCTGTGACTCGGCGATGTCAGCCCGCTCCTCTGCCTCCTCCAGCTCATGCTGCAGCTTGCGAAGTTTTGCCATATTGGCGTTGGCCGCCTCCTCGGCCTCCTCAGCTACACGTTTGTAGGACTTGACCTTCAGCTGCAGCTTGTCCACCAGGTCCTGGAGGCGGGCCATGTTCTTGCGGTCCTCCTCGGTCTGGTAGGTGAGCTCTTTGATTCGGCGTTCGTACTTGCGAACCCCCTTAATGGACTCGATTCCCCTCTTCTGCTCCGCCTCCAGCTCATTCTCCAGCTCTTTGATGCGAGCTTCCAGTTTCTGGAGCTGCTTCTTGCCACCCTTCATGGCAATCTGCTCAGCCTCGTCCAGACGGTGCTGCAGGTCTTTGATGGTCTGTTCCATGTTCTTCTTCATGCGCTCCAGATGGGCGCTGGTGTCCTGCTCCTTCTTCAGCTCCTCAGCCATCATGGCTGCATCAGTGATCGCCTTCTTTGCCTTCTCCTCAGCATTGCGGTTCTCCTGTATAGCTTCCTCGATCTCACTCTGCAGGTGTAGGAGGTCTGCTTCATGCTTCTTCTTCTGGTTGATCAGGCTGGTGTTTTGGGAGTGCAGGAGCTGCATTCGCTCTGTTGCATCGGTCAGCTCCTGTTCAGCCAGTTTCCGACTTCTCTCCGTCTGTTCGAGCGCAGCCCTCACTTCCTCCAGCTCGGCCTGGATCAGGTTGTTTCTGCGTTCAAGCAGAGCAATGTTTTCTCTCAGGTCATCGTTGCCATGCTGCATGTCGTCCAGTTGTAGCTGAGTGTCCTTCAGGAGTGCCTGGAGGGTCTTCACCTGTTTCTGGGCTTCAGCTGCCTGCCTGTTAGCTTGGCTCAGCTGAATCTCCATCTCATTGAGATCACCCTCCATCTTCTTCTTGACTCTCATGGCCTCATTTCGGCTCCTGGTTTCAGACTCCAGAGAGGACTGGAGTGACTCAAGCATACGTTGATAGTTCCTCTTGGCCTGCTCCATTTCCTCGTCCTTCTCAGCCAGCTTGCGCTCCATGTCAGCCTTCACTTGGTTGAACTCAAGTTGAGCTCTGAGGATCTTGCTCTCTTCGTGCTCCAGAGAACCTTCAGCTTCCTCAAGCGCTGACTGCAGCTCAACCTTTTCTTGTTCAAGCTGCTTCCGGATCTTCTCCAGTTCATGGGCACTGCGGCCACCTTCTCCCAGCTGGTCAGTGAGGTCAGAGATTTCCTCTTGGAGATTCTTATTCTCTCTCTTCATTGTCTCAAGTTGATCCAGAGATTCCTCAAAGGCGTTTCTCAGTTTGAAGAGCTCAGTGCTCAGAGATCGAGCCTCCTTCTGGGACGCCTCTAACTCACACTGCGACTCCTCAAACTTTTGCTTCCACTCTGCCAAGACTTTGTCAAAGGTCCTTTGTTTTTTATCCAGTGCTGCAGAAGCTGCATTAGATCTCTCAAGGTCCAGCATGAGGTCTTCAATCTCATTTTGGAGGCGGTGTTTGGTTTTCTCAAGTGATGAACATTTTGCGTTCACAGCCTCAATGGCCTCCTCGGCCTCCTGCAGTCTCTGAACCAGTTTCTTCTTTGCTTCTTCCAGCTCCTCCGTTCTCTGGATGCCGTCCGTTTCATATTTGGTCCTCCATGCTGAGACCTCAGTGTTGGATTTGGACAGAGCTCTCTGCAGTTCAGCTTTGGCTTCCTGCTCCTCTTCAAACTGTTCTCGGAGCAGATCACAGTCATGACGAGCAGACTGTAAAGCATGGGCAAGAGCATTCTTCGCCTTTACTTCCTCTTCCATCTGTCTGCGCAGATCTTCCACCTGCTGGTTGTATGAGTTCTTCCCTCGGGTCAGCTGTGATATCAGACACTCCTTCTCCTCTAGCTGCCGTCCAAACTCACCATTCTCAGTGAGCAGCTTGGCCCTCTGGGTTGTCAGGTCATTGATGGTCCGCTGAGCTTCCTCATATTTACTCTTGTACTCGTTCATGTTGTCTTCCATTGTTCGGCACATCTTCTCAATGTTTGCCTTGGCCTTCACTACACTTTCCATGTTGGAGCACAAGTCATCCAGCTCTAACTTCAGCTCACTCTTTTCCTTCTCCAGTTTCTGCTTCACACGCTGCAGGTTGTCAATCTGCTCTCCTAGTTCAGCAACGCTGTCAGCATGTTTCTTCCTCAGGGAGGCGGCTGTGGCCTCATGTTGGAGGGTTGATTCCTCAAGCTCCCTGCGCAGCTTCTGAAATTCAGCATCTCTCTTCTTATTCAGCTCCACCTGAGCTGATGTGGCTCCTCCAGCTTCCTCCAGACGTTCACTGATGTCCTCAAGCTCACGAGAAAGATCAGAGCGCTGCTTCTCCACTTTGGCCCGGGCTGCTCGCTCAGCGTCCAGCTCCTCCTCTAGCTCCTCAATTCTCGCTTGGTTTTCTTTCAGCTTCTTCTGGAGCTGAACTGAAGCGACCTGCTCGTCTTCCAGTCTTGAAGTTATTTGGGTGATCTCAAAGTCTTTCTTTTTGAGTTTTTCCTCCAGCTGCTGCTTGTCATTCTCCAAGTCCATCAAGCTCTCCTGGATCAGTTTTAGGTCTCCCTCAAGCTTCCTCTTTGAGCGCTCCAGGTCCATTCTGACTTTCTTCTCTTGCTCCAGCGATCCCTCCAGATCATCCACCTGTTGCTCCAGCTTAGCTTTAGCTTTGGTCAAACTGTTGGCTTTGTCTTCTTCACTCTGCAGGTCATCTAGAGTCTGCTGGTGAGCCTCCTGCAGTGCCCTCTTCTCTTTGGTCAGTTTCATGATGTTCTCATCCTGTGAAGCCATCTCCTCTGTCAGGTTTTTCACCTTATTCTCTGTAGCGTGTTTCTCTTTTTCCACCTTGGCTAAAGTTAGCTCCAGGTCATCTATGTCTTTCTTCAGTTCCGAGCATTCATCTTCGAGCTTGCGTTTCTTCGCTGTCAGATCAGCGTTCAGCTCCTCTTCATCCTCCAGTCTTTCTGTCATCTCTTTTAGCTTGGCCTCCAGTTGAATCTTGCTCTTTATCAGCTGTTCACAGCGTTCCTCAGCATCTGTCAGAGTGTCCTGTTCAGACTGAATCTGCAGGGTTAGATCGTTCTTCTCTTGGAGAAGAGTCACTATTTTCTCCTCCAGTTCCTTCCGTCTTGCCTCTGATTTCTCCAGAGTTTCCTTTAGCTTGTTGAATTCATCCTTCATGTTGGCCATCTCTTTCTCAGACTCAGCGCTCTTCAGCAGGGGTTTGATCTTGAAGAAGAGCTTCATCCAGGGCCAGTTCTTCACCCCAAGGAAAGACCGAAGATTCCACTGGATGACCATCAGGGCGTCTCTACGTTCCACAAGCTTAGCAAACTGCTCCCTCATTAGGAGCCCCCGGGCATTGGCCTGGATTCTGGTGAAGATTCGAGAGAGCTGCTCATCTCGCATCTCCTCCAGTGTACCCAGCAGGCCAGCTTTGAAGAAGACTTTTGTGTGGCCAAACTTGTACTGAGTGTGGTCAATGTCCAGCGATCCTAACAGCTTTTCAGCACTTTTCTTGCAGTCTATGAACTGACCCTCTGGTATGGCAGAAGTATTCAAGATCCTGTACCTCTGTTTAAAGTCTCCATAGAGCACCCTGTTTGGGAAACCCTTTCTGCAGATCCTGATGCCTTCCAAGACACCGTTACAGCGCAGCTGGTGCATCACGAGGCAATTGTCCATGACTCCTGGGGTTTTCTTCTCATTAGGAATCAGACAGCGGACAAAGTGTGGATGAGTGGTCTTCAGGTTTGTCATCAGCTTATTCAGGTTTTCCCTGTGAAGAGCAGACACTGTCTGAAAGGAGGAGCCTTTCTTCTTGGTTTTTCCACCTCCCTTGTCTCCTCCTTCAGCTCCTGTATAATTTGAAAACAGCAGACTGAGTAGCTTCAGAGAGGATTTCTGGTAAAGACCGACCACCGTCTCATTCAAGGGGTCTTTGTTTTTGACCAGCCAGCTGGTAATGTTGTAGTCCACCGTTCCGGCATAGTGAACCAGGGCAAAATGAGCCTCTGCTTTACCCTTTGCTGCCCTCGGCTTCTCAAACATCTTATTCTTGCCCAGATGATTGTCATAGAGCTTGGCCTTAAAGGTCTGGTCGCTGGCTTTGGGAAACATGCATTCTTCCTCCAGAATGGACAGGATCCCCAGAGGCTTCTCAATCAGGTCAATACAGGCCTGCAGGTCCATCCCAAAGTCGATGAACTCCCATTCGATTCCTTCTTTTTTGTATTCTTCTTGCTCCAGAATGAACATGTGGTGGTTGAAAAACTGTTGCAGTTTCTCGTTGGTGTAGTTGATGCACAGCTGTTCAAAGGTGTTGAAATCAAAGATCTCAAATCCAGCAATGTCCAGCACTCCTATGAAGTACTGACGATGCTGTTTGGTGTCCAGCGATTGGTTGATTCTCACCACCATCCAACTGAACATCTTTTCATACACTGACTTAGCCAGAGCACCAATGGCATAATAGACTTGGTCCACACTCTGCCCTTTTGTGACATATTCATTTCCTACCTTCACTCGGGGGTGACACAGCCCTTTGATGAGATCAGCAGAGTTCAGCCCCATTAGGTAAGCTGATTTATCAGCAGCCTCGGTTCCGTCAGGTTCAGCCTGCTCCTCGCGCTGCTTCTGTTTGAACTTCATGTTGCCGTAGTGCATGATAGCACCGGTCAGCTTGTAGACACTCATCTTCTCCTCTGGAGTGAAGCCAAGCACATCAAAGGCACCATCAGTGGCCATGAGCTCCTCTGAGTCATTGATGGAGGCGACTGTTACCTCTCCTTGGGAGATGTAAGAGTAGTCGTACGGATTGTTGGTGATCAGCAGCATGTCCAACAGCTCTGGCTTCTGATTGGACAGGATCTGGTAGAAGATATGGTAGTTCCTTTCGGACTTCAGCTGAAAGGTGACTCGTGACTTCTCCAGCAGGTATGTCTCAATGTCGGCAGATGACAGCTTGCCGCTCGTGCCAAAATGGATTCGGATAAATTTTCCAAAACGAGATGAGTTGTCATTTCTCACCGTTTTGGCGTTGCCAAAGGCCTCCAGTGCCGGGTTCGCCTGGATGATTTGATCCTCCAGGGTCCCCTTGCTGCTGTCTTTTTTGCTTCCACCTCCGACAGCAGCAATGCTTGCAAAGTACTGGATGACTCTCTTGGTGTTCACGGTCTTTCCTGCTCCGGATTCTCCGGTTATGAGGACAGACTGGTTCTCCCGGTCAGTCAGCATGTACTGGTAGGCATTATCAGAGATGGAGAAGATGTGAGGAGGGGCCTCGCTCCTCTTCTTCCCCCTGTAGGCAGCCACCACCTCAGCATCATAGACAGGAAGCCATTTGTAGGGGTTGACAGTGACGCAGAAGAGCCCAGAGTAGGTGTAGATCATCCAGGCTGCATAGCGCTCTTTGAGGTTATACAGCACAGCAGGCTCATGGAGAAATGTAAACATCGCCATGTCTTCAATCTTATCGAATTTGGGTGGGTTCTGAGGGTGGACGTCTGATTCCTTCACAGTCACCGTTGTTCCATCCTCCTTCTTGACGGTAACCATCCCTCCATCTTTGCTCAGGATTTGTCCTTTGACATATTCTTCTTTATCATCAACTACAAAACATTCAGTCTTGATGTCAAAGGGTCTGGTCTGAGCCTCCAGACGCTCTTTCTCAGACTTCCTCAGGTAAGGAGCAGCCTTCCCAAACTCAGCCATCAGAGAGTCACCCATGGTTTAGGGTGGAGGACGTCGGCAGTGAGAGGAGAGAACAAACCGAGAAGAGAGAGTTTTCCTGCTGAAGCTGATGAAAAACTGCAGCCTCTTCACAGCAGGAGGACATTTATAAAGACTCCCTGTGGACCAAATTAGGAGATAACAGCTGAACTAAATCTGTCTGATCATGTGAACGCACCACAAGGGCAGATTCAGGACCTTTGGCTGTTAGAGTCCATTTTAGGAAAAGCAGAGTTTCACTGGCTATCTGCCTGCTGATAAAGAGCCCTGACACGTCTCCATTTAGACTGTATCCTCACTGCAGCTCATCCAGCATGTCCTGCACTCTTTAACCATCCACCTTCAGTTAAAACAATCACTCACATTCACTGCTGAAAATCATTAAGAATTTACATTTAACGAATTTTAAACAGTAACTAAAACAGCTACAGAAGCTTCTGCAGTCTGCAGATATTATGATCCAATAAGTGCAAGATCATCAGAGCAAATCTATCATTTTTACATTTTACACTACTAAACATTTCAGTCTGCTAAATATTCCTCAGTGATATGGGGGTCAAAGACAGCTTCAACCTGTGAGGTGAGAATTGATAATGATAAAAATAACAGAAATAAGGAAACGGTGAAAGATAAACTGAGATTTCATTTCTTTAGTTTTAAAGCAAACAGGAAAAGTACATGTTTGTTTGTTTGTTTGTTTGTTTGTTTGTTTGTTTGTTTGTTTTCATGCACCGTTTTTGTTATTTGTGTCCTTAACTTCTTTCAGTTAATGTGAACACATTAATCTCTTTGTTTTACTTTGCTCATTGGACATTAACACATGTTATTGCATATTTAATGAGATTAAAGGTTCTAATTGTGAAATATTGATATTGTGTTAATAATGCACATATGATGACAGTAAGTAACTCCACATCCATGCACCTCTTCGTATTTTGCCAAATTAATTAATTTGCCAAAAAAAGCCGATAAACAAAATTATAGATGAATTTTACTGATAGTATTATTGCAGATTTTTGAGCATCATTATTGTGAATTTTTTGAAAATCTGAAAATCTAAATGAAATAATAACTCATTTTCATATTTAAAAGCAAAATTAAGGAAACTTGTGATAATTATCTTAATGTTGGCAGGTGGAGTTTCTGATGATATCTGTTAAATTCTAGTTTCCAGTAAAAGTATCTGAGATTTTACAGCACCTATCTTGAAGGTCAGTTTCTCCAAATAAGGCCTTTCATATCTTTTAAGTGAGAAATCTTCACTTCCACCAGGTTTCCCAGTTTGATTCCTGTCTGTAATCTGAGGGGTTTTTACAGAAAACAAAAATCAGTATTTTATACATTCATACAGTCATAAAAGTGTTTTTTAAATTCCCCTCTGTAAAAAACACTTTTGACTTAATGTGTCAACAAAATGAACCAAGAATTTTAAACCTGCTTTATCCAGTGTTCACATTTCTGTTCAGGAAAAATATGCAGATTAGACAGATAACACCTCATTTGCACACTGAAACATAAAATATGAGAAAATCTTTGATACAAAAATAACTGCCTTAATTTGAGTTATCACCTGTGGAAGATTCATGCTCATTAAATTTCACACTGGAGTGGGGCATCATGGGGGGGGGTGGGGGGGGGGT
>VUQI01024182.1:2801-26514 GCA_015106735.1 Paratilapia polleni | reverse complement strand
AGTTCACAGTACAGGGGAAAGTTGGGCACTGCTGTGGCACGGGAATCAGCAGAGCTACAGCGACTGGGAGGATTATGAGAATAGAAGAAAAGCACAACTTGTCTCCAGTGTAAGGGTGCTTACTGAAAAGCAGAGTAGCACACACGTATATCTCGCTTCACACTAATGACAGACTTCTGACTGTCACTGTCCTTTTTTTCAGCCTACAGGCCTTCTCATATCTGATGTTTTGGCTGACTGTTCATATGTGTGCCAGAGTGTAACACATTTCCCTGCCAGAAATGTTTAACAGGCACACTTGCAAAGTAAGAGTGACGCTTTTCATTTGTCTTCACATGTAACTGACTTTTAATAATCAGCATTGTGTGTTGTGTTTTGTTGTACAATACTTGAGTACAGAAATGAGGACAGAGCAATAACCTAGACTATGAAAATACCACGACATTTGTAGAAAACATCTTTATACACTTTTGTGGTGGCACCAATATTGTTGTATTATCTCAAGATTTTGCGAGAGTGTAGTTTCCTTTCGCTGAAATTTTCTAGTTTGGAGATACAATTTTCAAATACCTCAAGTGTTACCAAACAAAGCATGCTGACAGTGTTGTGTTTCCTGTATAGTCTGTGTG
The DNA here is from genome assembly GCA_015106735.1 of Paratilapia polleni. NCBI lineage: Eukaryota > Metazoa > Chordata > Actinopteri > Cichliformes > Cichlidae > Paratilapia > Paratilapia polleni. The sequence goes on along the minus strand of VUQI01024182.1, from coordinate 25,885 downwards.
GCTTTGCTCACGTCAACACAGGAAACTAATGAAATGTCTTCACTATGACAGTTTCCTGTCTGCTGTTCAGGACACAATGAGCGCCTTGATACCAGGAAGAGGCGTTGCCATTCTTAAAAATTTCTCTATAATTCATCACAAGCAGTGGGATTTAAAGAGACAACCATCATTCTGAAAGAAAGCTGCTCCACTTTGGAAAAAAACCCAAAAAACCCCAGCTTTTATTTAAAAACAGAAACTGATCATTGTGGTGGTCACGGTTAAAATAGATATACAGCTATCTGCAGCTGAGGTCAAACAAGGCCCCAGATAATATTTGAGGAAATACAGTATATCTTCTGTGCTTTAAGAAGCTATAGTCTTTCTACTGGGAAACAGCCTGCATTAGCAGCCGTTTTCTAAGAACAGGAAGCTATTTCAAGGGAGGTGCTTAACACAAGACTACAAAAAGAATTAAACATTAAGACCTACTCCCTCAGCCCACTCATAAGTTTGAAATAAGTTCTACATCCTCACTAAGAAAAAAAATCTGCTACTATGATGAAAGACTGCCTAAGAAAGGTCTGGGGAGTTCATGATGAAGCTTTGGAATATTTTGACAAGCAGAAATAATAGAATTTTGGAATCAAAGGAGTCAAGTGCATGAGACAGAGGTGAAAGTTTTGGGACAATGACGTGACTTTGACACTGTTGCTTTGGTCATATTTTAAAAAAAGAGACTGTAATCAGACTTGGCTAAGAGCAAAAAGTAGGCAATACAGACAATATGCAATGCAATGTGATAATAAAGCAATTGACTTCTATAGACTCAAAGTCCACCGATCATGTCTATATGCTCAATATAAAGCTAAAGCCAGAAGACAACTAGCATAGCTTAGCAAAGAGACTTCTAGGAGCTAAAAGTGGTGAGCCTGTCTCTGTTAACTGGAAAATTGTAGTTATGAATGAAGCATCAGCATCCACATCTTGGTGAGGTTGCCAGTGGATTTTCTGGTCCTTTTTAAAATTCATTTGCTTTTTATTTAATTTATTTAGTTTGCATTTCTTTCAGTTTCTTGACAGAACCAAGCTAGCCTTTTCTCTCTGTTTCCAGTCTTAAGGTAATGTTATATTAACCCTCTTTTAGCTCTATCTTCATATGGGTCAAGTATCTTCTTTTTTCTATTTGCATTTTGGTGTCACAAAAGTTTAAGCAAACATGAAATGTTCGTTAGTTTGAAAAGATCATTGATGTCGCAAGACAGAGCTGTGCGTGTATCACAAACACCACTTTGGTATAGTTTTAAATGGCCAAATGATCTAATAGATGTTACTTTAGTTCCACAGAGCCATTTTTGGAAATTACTAACTGCAAGTCTTCACAGTTTGTCATGCATGTGTGTTACTATGAGTGCAGCTATTTGGCAGAGCAGTGTGACAGTACATCTGACCAAATGATTTCAAGTATGTACGCTAAGCTGCTCTTTTTATCTCCAGGCCTGTTGTGTTGACTGACTACAGATGTCCTGGTTTAACCAGACATTGGCATTATGTAATGTTTTTCCAGCAAATATGAAAAGGATCTGCATTTGACTTTCCGCAGTAAACACAGTCACACACAGATAGCCTGTATTTCTATGATGTTGCAAGAGTTCAGGCATCTTTTCTCTTCTTATCTGACCTTATTTCAGCCAGGTGTAAATACACTCTTCAGCTGAATAAACATATGTTAAACTTTCCGGAATGGAGAGATACTACTTGAGAAAAGCAAGGCTGAATGGACCCTTTAATAGACCCTTTAAATGAACTATTACTGTCAATTACTGAATCAATATGAGGTGCTATTTCTTGCATACTTTTTGTGGACAGAACTGTTAGAATAAGGATAAGGAATAAGGATCCTTCACTTGCATCCATGACCCTTATCAAACTAACCTGAGACTCCTTTTCTAATTAGGCCACAACACACACACCTTCCCACACACTAGAGGCCCACTTAACTACAGAGTGTAAATATGTGTGAAAATTAAAATGTGATGCGGTGCTGTACACAGTGAGATAGTAAACAAAGATAACTACTTGTCCCCAGCAATACTGTGTCTGAATGTTTTGTAACCTTCACTTGTCCTCAGACATAAACTTTACAGCTTGGCAATATATATATATATATATATTCTCATTTCTGGACGTTACAGTTTCTCTTTTCTCTCCGTAGTGCTCTTTTTTTCTTTTTTTCACCCTCCAACTGGTCACAGCAGAGGGCCACCCTTCCATGAGGGGCCTGTTCCTGTTAAAAGGGAGTTCTTCCTCTCCACAGTCACCAAGTGGTGCTCAGTGGGGATGGTCTGATTGTTGGAGTTCTTGCTGAGATTTTAGGGTCTTTACCTTACAATATAAAGCACCTTGAGACAACTGTTGTTATAAATTGTATGTCAAAAAAAAAAAAGAAGAAGAAACAACTGAATTAAACTGAATGGAACTGAAGATGTTGATTGGCATCTCCTTGCCAAATGGCAGGCTTTGATACCAATGTGTAATAAAGTCAGAGCAAGAAGGTAAAAAAATTGTCTCTCATGTTTTCCTCTAAGCTGTTTTTGATCTTAAACTCAGTTTCATGAATGTGAAATTCTGTCAAATACAATTTGAAATGACTGACTAACTCAGATCATTGGTGAATATATCAGCGCATATGTGTTTTAGTTTTAGCTGACAAAAGTTTTGTTTACAGTTTCAAAGAACTTGGTTGAGGTTTAATTTATTCATTTAACCCTTTGACATTTGAAGGATTTGGTATGTTTCTCTCATAACAAGTTAGCTAACTAACTCTCATTTAACAGAATAAAAACAAACCTTGCACAATCCTGAAGATATCAATGAATGGATGCTTTCTACCTGTATTACCTTTGAAAGCAAAATTAAATGAGTGGGATATTTATGTCATGTTAAAATGACTGGCATTTAAATATCCAATAACATAAGCACAGGATTGAAAATTGAATCACAGAAGCTCATTATGACTTCTCAGTTGCTCGGCAGACCTTTAAATATGCAGACCAGGAAACAACAAAATCTAAGTTGTCAGTGTGTTTCAGTGTAATAGCTTAGTGTAAATTGAGTACATCAACCTCTTTTACAACTATCAGCTAAGAAGACACAAAATCAGTCAGAAATCAGTCAATCAGTCAAAAAGGTCATACAGTCATGTGAAAAACAAAGTTTTTACAGGTCTCTATGCAGTCCTGTGAAAAATGTAGCACACCCTTACTGCTTCCATATGAATTAAGAGGGTAAGTAGCAGCCAGGTGCTGATGATCAAATACACTTTATTAACTGATCATCATCAAGTGTGAGCACCTCTATAAAAGCAGACGTCAGTTTGCTGCTCTGAAGCATTCGATGTGTGTTAACACAATGCCACTCCCAGGAGAGGACGTTCCAGCAAATTCGCCCAAAGGTCAGACCATGCATTGCTCAGAGAAATGGCAAAAAGACCAAAATGGAGATTTTGTCCATAATGCACAGTGGCATGTTTGGAGAAAACCAAACACACTGTATCAGCACAAATGCCTCATACCAGCTGTCAAGCACGGTGGTGGAGGGATGATGATTTGGGCTTGTTTTACAGCTACAGGACCTGGGCACCTTGCATTGAGTCGACCATGAACTCAAAGTATTCTAGAGTCAGATGCGACACCATCTGTCCGACAGCTAAAGCTTGGCCCAAATTAGGTCATGCAACAGGGCAATGATCCTAAGCACACCAGCAAATCTACAACAGAATATCTGAAAAATACAACAATCAAGGTATTGCAATGGCCCAGTCCTAGTCCAGACCTCAACCCAACTAAAATACTGCGGTGGGACCTTAAGAGAGGTGTCAAAATGAATGCCCACAAACTTCAATAAACTGAAGCAACGTTGTAAAGAAGAGTGGGCCAAAATTACTTCAGGTTATTGCTGCTAAAGGTTCAACAAGCTACTGAGTTTTGTAGAAAAGAAAAGATTTTCTTTTCCCCATGACTGTAGATTATGTGTGTATGTTGCTAACCTGTGCCATTGTGAATGTAGCATTTTAAACTTTATGGAAGAAGCTTATGGAAACAGATTACAGCTGCTTTGTATTTTTTTTAAATTTATATTCAGTTTCCCTTACGGTCTGAATGAAAAAAAGAGGTAAATTTTTATTTAAGAGAATTGTGCCCTGTCCTTGGTAGCTTTACTGGTTTTGCCATAGTTACATTTTTGCCAAATCATGTGACTTAAGAATAAAAAATTCTTAAAGTGAGCCTTAAGCAGACTGTTGCCAAACGGACCACATTGTGTTCTTTTCTCTAACCAACCATGACTGCGTTACAGCGTGTCCACCCTACAGTGATGATGCAATGGAAAAAAGGAAGTTGAAAAAAAAGAAACTGCTCAAACGTGTTGCAGATGTCACAGGATGTGCATGTGTGTGTAGTCTGTATACCTGTTACCATACCACTACAGGAAATCAGTACAGAGCAGACTTTTCCACAATTCCTTACAGCTTGGTTTGGTTGTGACTGGAAATTTTTAGCTTTTGAGGTTTGTAAATGAGGCACTAAGCCAAAGTTTGGACCCTGATGATTTGAGTCTCTAGGGGGAGTGAGAAAGTCACCAGGTGCAGAGAAGCTCTGCAGTGTTTTGGTATGGTTATGCAACATACAGGAGGGCCAGCTTGCCATGTCTAAACATCCATCCCTCTCAACTCTTCTGTCCCTTAAACTGATTTACCAAACTTTTTGAGGTCAAAGGAGGTAACTTTTGATGCAGTTTATTGGCCTTAAAAGTGACAGAAAGCATTAACTTGCTGTAATTAACTTTTGCCATTAGAAATGGATGATTCTTTTAAGTTGCAGTAGATGAGTTTGAATCTGCTACAGAACTTAACAGAAAAGCTCTGATAAACAATGACTTTAAATCCTTGAACGTATCTTTTTAAATATGTTGGATAGTGCATTTAAAGAATTAGTTTCTTTTAGCTTTTTAGGTTTTATATTCTCCTTCAAATCACAAATGCTTCTCAGTGCCAACAGTGCCTTCTGCTGTGTCAGGGTGGAGCTCAGGTGATACATTTCCCAGTCATTGTCATTTTAAAAAAACGAGCTCAGACTTTGATGAAAGCATGGAGTGTTTGATGTGTTGGTTTTTGCATTTTACAAATGAGCTATTTATGGGAACAAACTTTTGTTCAGGTAAAGTTTCTTATTAAACATGCATCATTCAGTCTGTGATGGGTGTGTCCAAAACCACACAAGTGAGATAACTCCACACTCAACACATAAATCAGACATAAAGGTTCATTGTTTCACACTCCCCCACATCATTTATGTGTCTTTTACAATGTACCTTATTTTTTTCCCTCTGTATTTTTGATATCATTTTGGTGTTTTATTTTTTGGGTGATAAAAAAAAATAACCGTCCACTTGTGCCTCTGTGTCCTTTGATTGCTTGGTCCCTTATGGTGGATTTATAGTACTTTGTTTGTGTCCGTTTGCGTAGGTATTTGCCTAAGCAGAGCCTGCGCAGAGGGCTATGCAACCTATGCAAACGTGCTTGCGTGCAGTAATCCAAAAAAGCAGCAGTACTTAACTCAGTGTTAATGATGCTCTGTGTCAAATGCTGATTAGTTGAACAGGAAAGAGGGCCACAGCAGAGTTCACCATGAATGGGAGGCGCATGAAAAAAACATGAAAGATCAAAAAAAAAGAAAAAAAAAAAAAACTGCACGAGAAGGACAGAAGCCACTGTTTTTAACCAGAGCCCAACCGATACCAATACACTCGAATATTCTGATATATCAGCTGATACATTTTTTTTCCAGACACACAAAGGGTGTTTCTCCCATCTTTTGTTCACATTTTTAATTTTCATCTATCAGCGATTAGAAATGCCGATATCGATAGATTGGCAAATAGCTAATATCGGCTGACAATATCAGCCTGCTGTCAGTTAATTTATCAAACCTTTTGAGGCCAAAGGAGGTGACTTTTGATGCAGTTTGTTGGCCTTAAAAGTGACAGAAAGCATTAACTTGCCTTAATCTTCTTTTCTTGCCAATAAAGATGGAGGATTATTTAAGTTGCGTTAGATGAATTTGACAATCTGTTACAAAACTTAACCCCTTGTTGCCTGAATTTATTTACTGTTATATAAAAAAAATAATTATTTGTGTTTTTGCTGTCAAACAGACAGCCATCTCGGCTGCATTCAGGCCAGAAGCATTTCGAAGCGAATTTGCGACAGTTGTCCATATGGGGTTAATGAGTCGGAAAATCTGATATTCTGATATATTGGCCGATATTTTTTTCTTTCAGACACATTGCCAGATGCCAATGAAAATTGCTGATATCGGCCAATAATATCAGCCCGCTGATATTGGTCGGCTTTACTTTTAACACTCAGTTTCACTTCAGTTCTTTGTATGTTATAACTTCGCTCTTCTGCGTGGATGGCTGAATGACCAACGACAGCACAAGCAAGGGTAGCTCACAGACCGGTTGTTTGTGACACTCCCCCCCGGTGACAGTGAACAGCTACAACATGTAAATGCCGGTCTGCAAAGCTGTCCGTAGGTTCTGTGTAGGACCAATGCAAAACCTTGAGAAAACCATTACACAACAGCTTGAGAACTGAGGCCTCAAACTCCTGGGGAACTGGTGAACTGCTCCAGAGCAGTATATATTCAAGATAATGGATAAATTGGATAAAAACACCATCTACTGACAAACCAGTTCTCTGGGGAATGGCACCACCGTTAGTACAAGATCCCCTGGAGCTTGGTGGGTGGACTGTGAGATGGTCTCTTGGAGGGCAAGAGTCTTCAGAGACCAATAAAACCCTTTCATTGGAGAAACCTGCCATTTCATTATTCTATAGGCCTTTGTATAGTGAGCTAATCCTGAACATAAACTGATTAAAGCACTACAGGGTTGTACTTGTTGACCTTAGAAGATTTGCAAGTAAGCCCCCTTACCAGTGTGAATTATGTTTTTATTTCTGTTCTTTATTTGCTCCAACCATTTAACACTGTCAGGCTTGCAGCTGAGAGAAGAAAGCTAAGATTGTCAAGAATCTTAACAATACATCAAAGCAATATATTAATTTAATGGAGAACAGCTGAAAATATCAGATCAATTCGCCTTAATCATGGGACAGTAATATTATTAAGCCTATTAACTTACAGATTTTATCAGTATTTTACCATTTTTTCTGGCTGTAGAATCACTGTTGCTTTAAGTCTGTATTATATTTACAATTAAAATTGTATAATGTAATTGTTCTACACCTGTTGATGCTTGTGATTAGTAATCTGTTGCAAACACAGCCCTTTTCATGTGAATACGCTCATAGCCAGATTCCTGTATTGATTCACCAAGTTGCCAGCTGCCATTGTTCAACCATTTCAAATTATTGCATCATTTGTCCCAGTGAAACCAAATAATGAAAAATAACCTCAATGTGCTGAATTTGTTTCGTAGCACAGGACCTGAGCATTTGCTGCTGTTCTCACTTTTCACTGTGCAGACGGGGATCTGAAAGCAGCAGCAGTCACACGCGACTGCAGCGGTAAAGCCATCTGATCTTTGGCTTTTTTATGTTATTCTAAATCATAATTGACTGACAATTTATTTTCAGAGAAACATACATTTACATCATAAGTTATGATTGAATTTCAAACATGCGCTCTATCATCTTTATCTTTTCTTTGTTACTGGTTTACTCACACTACTTGCAGGTAATACTTCAGCATAGAAATGATTTTATTTAATATAATTTATAATATAACAATGATAATGGTTCAGTATTTCTTCTGCATTTAAATGTTTCATGTGTCTCTGCAGTTCATCACTTGATACAGATCTTATTTTATGAGAATAGTAACTCTGCACAAAGAGCACAGTGTATTAAACTCTACTGTGTGCACCCAGACAGACCTCCTGGTAAAAATGCTGCAAATACTCAGAGGCTCATAGGTTTAGCATTCCTTTTCATACATAACGGCATTTACAGAATAGGTCAGATTCAAGACAGTGGTATTTTAATGAAAGATTAACTTTGGGCCAGGCATTTTAACCCTCCTTGAATACAATGTCATTATTCAAGTGTGTGCTGAAAATGGTCAGTACTCCTTGTAAAATGGAGAAGACACCTCACACAGCTAACATGGCAACTTTCACAATCAAAAGTCTGACTTTGTAAAATTGAAAGGAGATGCTTATGCTTTGTTTTTTTTTTTTTTTTATCACTGCCAATGCATAACGAAACCGATCACACAGGAAAGCAGGAAGAGTTACAACATCTGCTTACCCCGACAAAAAGTTCCACGTGTAAAACTTATTTTTATTTGAACTCTTTTCTGCTAAAAATGCATGAGTTGTTGCCGGGGTGGATCAGCCAGGCGGATGGTCTCTTCTTCTGTGATTGGTCATCTTGCTGTCAAGTAGCTGTTAATGCTCCGTGCATTCGAATGCTTGCGTGGCAGCTAAATGGGTTAGTTAATGGTTTTTCAAACCACTTTCCTACTGACAGACATCCTAAAAATATTCTTTAAAAACCTTTGAATTCTGAATGTGCAGCTCCAATTTAAATCAAGAAGGGTCTCAGCAGATGTAAAAGGAATGGTTTACAAAACAAATCCAGAAAATACTCTCAAAGCTGAAAGTGACACTATCACAATGCTGCTTTGTCCATTCAACAACCCAAACTTACTTGCCGAACTTACCCAAAGTTACTATAAGGAAAAGCAGTAAACTACATACATATACATATTTTGCACAATCAAAATAAAACAAACACGCACAACCACATTCTGGAAACTAACAGAAACTAACCTGAATAGAAAATAAAAATTCAAAATGAATAAAAAACTAATGAAAAAATACAAAATCATAGTAATACATAGGTAAAAAAAACATATTACCAACAGTAAACCACCAAGTTAGCCAATTTACAACCATGTATATGTGCTATATTTTTGGTAGTTGGTTTCTATCTAATAAGGTATAACCAACTAAATTCCTAGACACTTTTAAATAACAACGACAAAAGTATGCATAGATTTAAAAAAAAAAAGAATACCAGACAAAACATTACGCTGATTGTTGATATTGTTAAAAATTACATTTAAGGTCATGTAGTTTGTAGTGAACCCTCCCAACCCTGACTGTACTGTAAGATATGAGCAAAAGTACTAGGCCACACCTCTTAATCTTTGAATTCAGGTGTTTTCAGTCCCATTTCCACAGGTGTATAAAATAAAGCACCTAGCCATGCAGTTTGCCTTTACAAACATTCGTGGCTAGCTCTAAGGAGTTCACTGAATTTGAACGTGGTACTGTAATAGGATGCCACCTTTGCAAAAAAGTCAATTTGTGAAAATTTTTTCCCCTCGTAGATATTCCACGATCAACTGTAAGTGGTGTTATTGCAAAGTAGAAGTGTTTAGGAACCACAGCAACTCAGCCACAAAGTGGCAGACCACTTAAAGTTACAGGGCAGGGTTGCTGATTGCTGAGGTGCATACTGTGTAAAAGTAGCCAACACTCTGCTGACTCAATAACTGCAGAGCTCCAATTCTCCTCTGGCATTAACATCAGCACAAAATCTGTGTGCCAAAGCTTCATGGCATGGGTCTCCATGGTCGAGCAGCTCCTGCTGCTCAGTAATGTGTAGGTAGCCCAGTACTTTTTGTTCATACGTGTATGTTGTCAGTGAACATGTTATTGTGGTTAGTACTAATGTGTTTGCAACTTACCAGATATGTTAATTAACAACATCTCCTCATCATATATCCAGAAAGCTTAATCTGGCCTGCATTATATGTACATCCTATAAAAATGTACCACTGCAGTTTATCTGCTTTTAAACATGCATTTCAGGAAACACTGTTGCATAATTAAGTTCACTTCAACTTGTTGCACGCTGAGAGCCTGAGGTCATATCTTTTTCCAGAATCTGAACAGCGCTGAGGTCAGTATGTGTTTTTAAGCATATTAAACGACCGCTGTAACCTCCAACTAAATGTTATTAAAATGATTTTTTTTCCTCTTTTGACGTGAGTTAAATAAAATTAAAGACATTGGGATAGCCACAATAAGTTGAGCCAGTCTAACCAGTATTACTGCTTTGTTCAGACAAAGTTGTGCAACAGAGAACTTCATTTTCTAAAACAAAATGGATATTATTTTGTTTTCTTTCTATGAAATACACATGTATGTTATCATTCCTCTCTCTCACAGCCAGTATCTCATGCAAATTCTGTCGAGTCATTTTGTGCAATGTGCAACTATGAGAGACACAACATCCCACAAATTCATGAAACAGACTGATCCAGGTTCAGTTTATTAGGTTATTCTGAAACAGGCTTTTTAAGAGAAGCCCAGCTCTTTTGGGACACCTTTCTAAAACTGCACTCAAAATTCTGGGAACTGGGAACTGGGACAGTGGTGTCGGAGTAGTAAACTGAAACATTTAAATAACACACAATACTTTTTTTTTTTTTTTTTAAAGTACAGGTCATGAACCAACAGTGATGTTCATTTCTGATGTCCATTATTTACAACCTTCACCAGCTCACTCAGTAGCATAATACAAGTTAACCATTTACCAGTGACTGATGAAACCAAATACCAGGGTAATAGGATGTGGTAATGGAAAACTTCCTGTCCTTACAGGTTCACAAGAAACACCTGATTGCTCCATTATTGAAGTAGAGTTGTGTTATTCCCTTGAAGAGCCTTATTTTCCTTGTTTTGATGCCTGTTTGTAATTAATTGTTTCACTGATTGCCATTTAACCAGGTGTTGGAAAGCTCACTTGATGTACAAATAAACCTCGATTTTGCTGTTACAATGTGATTCTAACCAGCTGCAAACCCTTGGCCTTCGGTGCATTGTTGCTGCACGCTAAAAACAAACTCCAAATTGTTAAAGTAAACACTTTGCTGGATATGCCCCTACAAGTGATGAGGCATGATGACATAGCAAAACTCCACGTTATGTAAAAATCCACAATAGATAAAAATGCTGTGTCACTTAAAGGTACAGTTTGTAAAATTCTTAGTATTAAAAGTTTCAAATAATAAAAACTACAGTTATGAACAGAATTTGGAGAAATGACAGATGGCTACGTGCTGTGTTGTATAGATGCCTATGCTATTGAATTTAGCATGTTAACCCACTAACCAGCTGCAAAAAGCTCTTTTGTTTGCTGGTGAGATGGAAAAAGTGAGAGCTGAAAAGGCAAAGAACAGTTTTGCATCAGACAAAAAGATGCCACAGTTGACTGGCAAGTGAAATGCTAGAGTAAAGCTTACTTTGGCACCCGAGATTTCAACAAAAAAGAGGATTGTTTCTCTTTCACTTTGAATCAATAGAACGTGAATACAGTCATTTTACCTCCAGGCTCCACCCTCACTTATCATTCCTCTCTCACAGCCAGTATCTTATGCAAAATGCATCGAGTCATTCTGTGTAATGTGCAGATTAATTTGCCTGAAGGAAATACAGCACCTTAACAGGAACAACCAAAATCACACAAAGGGTGAGAATAAAACAAACAGCAGCCCCAGCTGAACAAACACAACTTCAGAACAATGCATAACTGAATGTGTAGTCATTTCGAATCAAGTCATACTTTTTTTCTCTTTTTTTAAAATTGTACCAGATGTTTTTTGTTTTTTTCCTCTCTTCCTTTTCATGAAGTGCCATCAGAGGGTCAGTCACTTTATGGATTTACATTGTGAATTCCATACTGATCCTGTCTGAGACTCTTGAACATGCTTGAGCAATAACCTACGTATTTCCTTCTGACTGTGTCGATCTCTTTCATGAAAATAACACAACTAAGCCTTTTTAAATGACAACTTCAAAGATATTGTTTTTACATCAGAAGGATTTAATATTATATCCATACATGTCTGCAAGAGTTTCATAAGACCTTGGTAATGCATGCAGCATCTAAAGCTTTATGGGGATGGTTTTACTGTATCATTTGAATCTATAGTATGTGCCACTGGTTAACACATTTACTAAATATTTATTATTGCAAGCCATACTGATTGAGTAAACTCTTGATTTAATTCAAAAGTAATCAGGATATATGGATACACAGACATACAGAAACACTACGGCCTTCTTTGGGCAAAGAACACAATAAGTGTCGACACTGACCCTGGTTCAGATACTGTTTCCACATGTGAGTGCTTGTTGTAACATCGCCCAGACTGAATGATGTTGCCACATTAGGCATGAGCAACCGTGCTCATCTACATCAATATTTGTTTTAATGTGACTTTTAGTGTGAAATTGGGGACCACGCAAATCTGCCCAGAACTCATACTCCACATCCCCATTATGAAGAATACATATGTTTTTTGTGTGAATTCATAGAAGCCACGTGGAAGGACACACACCACGAGCCAAAGCAGACAAAACCACAACAACAACAACAAACAAAAAAAAATTTGCACGCTAATGGTGGGAACTGTCATTTCCTAAAACTGGATCTGAAGAAATGCTAAAAATGCTCTCCAGCACTGATATTTGTTTTGTACTGTGTGTTCAAACAGGGATCATTTCCAGCACAACGTGCTCCGTCATTGTTTGGCTGTTACTGTGACATATAAAACTTTGTGTCAAACACATTGAGTCACAAACCTTTTTACAGTCTGGAATCTCTATTGTATCCACAGGAAATAATTACAAGACTGATATCATTACCATTTGGATAACAGTCAGAGTTTTATGATGTGGACATTAAGATAAACCTATGTAGATGAAAAGTAGTCCATGTTGACTGTTGTGACAGCTCGGCCTTGAATCATCATGAGGTTGTGTTGCAATCAATACCCTGCTGTACAAGGATACTTTATTTGTATATCACTTCTCTTAATATAGTTACGAAGTACTTAAAGAACACAGTGAGCAGCAAATTATGCACACTAATTAAGCAGAAGTTGATTCCAAAGTTTGTGTACCAAGTTCAACTGCTCATTAATGCAAATATCTAATTAGCCAATCACACAGCAGCCACTCAATGTAGTTAGGCATACAGACACGGTCAAGACGACCTGCTGAAGTTCAAACTAAGCATCAGAATGGGGAAGAAAGGAGATATAAGTGACTTTGAATATGGTATGGTTGTTGGGGCCAGACAGGGAAAAGAGAATTGAGGGGGGAGAAAAAAAACAACAACAAAAAAACAAAAACAATGTTGGTTGTTCTGATGAATCTTGATTTCTGCTACAACATTCGAATGGTAGGAATTTGGTGTAAGCATGAAAGCATCGAGCCATCCTGCCTTGTATCAACAGTTCAGGCTGCTGGTGGTGGTGCAATGGTGTGGGGGATATTTTCTTGGCACACTTTAGGCCCTTTAGTACCAACTGAGCATCATTTAAACACCAGTCTGCCCAAGTGTTGTTGCCGACCATGTCCATCCATTTATGACCAGTGTACCCATCTTCTGACAGCTGCTTCCAGCAGGATAACGCATCATGCCACAAACCTCAAATCATCTCGAAGTGGTTTCTTGAGCATGACAATGAGTTCACTGTACTCAAGTGGCCTCTACAGTTACCAGATGTCGGTCATAGCATTAGTAGGCGAAACCATTGGGAGTACTCTTAAGCAAGACCCAGGACTCAAGGGATTTATTGACAGACAAAATGTGCCAATTGAATGAACAGGAAATGGTCATGGAGAACGTCTAGCAGCTTGAGGTGGCAACACTAGGGGAGAGGAGACAAGAGTTAGCTTTAGCCAAGGTGAGGGCAGGGAAAGTATTCAGAGGTTTCAGAGGTAGTATCTGAGTGTGGGTTATTGCTCTTACTTGGAGGCAGCTGGGAGCAAGCAACGAGGGGAACCACTGGTCAGGTCTCTCTCAGAGCTTGAAGCTGTTGGAGGGAGGACAGGCAGGTTGGGTTGCAAGGTGAGTTCTGAGCCAGAGATTTCAGACCAACTTGGCAGAGTCAGGTAAGTGGTTCTGGCAGGAATCACTAGGAAACAAGAACACAAAGACATTAGTGTCAAGGATGCAGAATCCTGCACAAAAGCCATAGAGGAGCCTGATTACCACTCAGTTGTGGACAACAACCTGGCAAAGACTGGATGCAGAAGCTGGTCCTTAAATACAGGTAGGTAATGAGCCAGATGGGAAACAGGTGTGCAGGCTGAAGAGTGGGAAATGGAGACTCCACCCCCAAGGCGGAGTCCAGATTAGGCTGACCCAAACCTCCTTTGAAAACAACGTTAGTACACAGAGAACACTGACCAATGCAAGACCATGGCAATATCAGTCCAATAGAGCACCTTTGGGATGTGGTGGAATGGGAGATTCTCATCATGGATGTGCAGCTGAAAAATCTGCAGCAACTGTGTGAAGCTATCATGTCAACGTGGACCAAAATCTCTGAGATTTTGAGAAGAATTAAAACAGTTCTGAAGGCAAAAGGGGGTCCAACCTGGTACTAGCAAGGTGTACCTAATGAAGTGGCTGGTGAGTGTATAGTTTTATAATGAGCAGAACAGATCATACTCATGATTTACCAATTCAACATTAGTGATCTTCATGGCAAACATGGAATAAAAGTTGAAGTGGATGCCACACTGCTCCATGTGAACACACGGAGGAACAGAATGTACTCAGCATTGAACTGAACCAACATATAGTATAATAGACTGAGTATGATTCACATGGACATATGAAACTGCAGAAATGGAGCTCAGTGTTTGCACACGTAGCAAACGTTCAGCATTTTCTTGGAAAGGGTGTGATGTACTCTCACTGTCCTCACTGTTAGTAAAGTAGATTTATTTTCCATCACAGCAGGTGAAGAACACAGAGCTAATGAAACACAGGAGTGAAGGCCTTCGTTTGGACTGGCTCCCAGGCCAGCGAGCCTGCAGCAATATTTTATCTTGTAGTGTATTTAGGTTAAACACACATTTATTCAGTTTTCATAGTTGGATTTTCTGAAATGTCTAAGTATGCTTTAAAACAATTTCTTTGTCTTTCTCTTCTCAATAATAAAAGACTTTTTAATTTCTGATCGGACCTATTGAGCTAGAGTATAACCTCTGAGGCAGATTTAACACATCTATGATGTGTTCCACCACACCTATGTTGTCCCAAAGGATCCTAAGAGGTCAGAATCAAGATCGCCTTCTTTGCATGTACAGTGGACTGCATGTCCTAGGTTGGGGTGGTTGCTTTTCACACCTAAACATAGTTTATGTCACAGTGTTGCCATCTTTGCCGCTGTGGGTGTGTCATGCAGCACCTTACAGTCAGACACATAAAACTGAACAGCTAGTTCTGATCATGGAGAGCATGCCAAGACGCATGAAAGCTGTGATTGCAAATCAGGGTTATTCCACCAAATATTGATTTCTGAACACTTCCTAAGTTAAAACATTAGTAATGTGTTGTTTAAAAATGAATATGAAGTTGTTTTTTTACATTATTTGACGTCTGAAAACACTGGACCTTTTTTTGGTATTTTGACCATTTTTCATTTTCTGCAAATAAATGCTCTAAATGAAAATATTTGTATTTGGAATTTGGGAGTTATGTTGTCAGTAGTTTATAGAATACAACAAAAGTGTTCATTTTACTCAAACATATACCTATAAATAGCAAAATCAGAGAAACTGATAATTTTGCAGTGGTCTCTTAATTTTTTTCCAGAGCTGTATATTGACCATGATAACATACACTAAAAAAATCTCAGTTTAGCATTGGTATTCTCCTCAAAACTAACTCCCTTTTTCATCACAAGGAAAGAAATAATAATAAAAAAACATTATTACAAAATAGTCTTTATGTCATGATTCGGCAGGTTTTGGGTTGGTTTGGGGCTTTGTGTTTTTGTTTTCTCTCCTGTTTTTTCCTCTCTCCCTCTCATCATTCTCAGGTGGAGCTGCTGGGTGGATGCTATTCCTGGGTTCTGCCTTTGGGCGGAGCTTTTTGGGTGAGCAAGATTGGTCTCACCTGTTGGCAATCGTGCCATCAGCCTGCTGGTATAAGAAGTATGGGTGGTGCATCCCAGTCAATATGGTAACACAGTTAGTAATCTGTGTATTATTGTATTTTGTGCTTACCTTTCTGTCTGCTGCACCTCGCAGGAAGTCCCCAGTTGGTCGTGTTGGAATTCAGTTGGTTAAAGTATCTGGTTCCCGTCATTTCTCCAGTAACGTGATTCAGTCCTTCTCTGGCACCACCCGGATCTGGGAAATGCTTTCCAGTCTGCTTTCACCTGCCTGCCCTCCACCTGCTGTCCCGTGGAAATTCACCTGCCGATCTAGTACTCCCTCCATGCTCAGCCCGAATTCGTCTCCAAGTAAGAAATCTCAGAAAACCAATCCTAGCCCCTACCTGTTTAATTCTCCTCCTGGGCATCCTGCTAACCCCTGTTCTCTCCCAGCAGAGCTCCTGAGAACCGTACCTTGTCCGAGACCCATTAACTTCCACCCAGTGTTTGCAGTTAAACCTTTATTTGTAATAAAGCACATTCAATTGTATTCTGGTCGTTAGTCTGCTTTGTGGGTCCTGCCAGCCTCAGATTATGACACTTTATTTTAATTTAATAGAAAAAAATTTAAAACAGATGTAAATCTGAAAATTATGAAGTAAATATAAAAGCTTACAGTTCTGGTAATACACTGTAACTTACAGGAAACAGAAAATACACTGCTCAAAAAATTAAGTGAACACTCGATCATCATCACATTATAACAAAAAGTCAGTTTAACTTCAGGGATAGCAGTCTGTCCAGTTAGGAAGCAGAAACAGTTGTGAATCTATTTCACCTGCTTTGGTGCAAATGACAACAGGTGCACTGGAGAGGCAACAAGGTTGCACAGGTAGTCCAGCTCCTCCAGGATGTCACATCCATACGTGCCAGTGCAAGAATGTTTGCTGTCTCCCAGTGAAGTCTCAATAGTGTGGAGGAGATACCAGGAGATGGACATTATACACAGAGAGCTGCACAGGGCCATAGAAGGGCATCAACCCAGCAGCAGGACTGATATCTGCTCCTTTGTGCAAGGAGGAGCACTGCCAGAGCCTTACAAAATGACCTCCAGCAGCCTACTTGTGCATGTTTCTGACCAAACTGTCAGAAATCGACTCCATGAAGGTAGCATTATGGCCCGATGTCCTTTAGTGAGGACCTGTGCTCACAGCCCAGCACCATGCAGCTCTGCCAGAGAACACCATAACTAGCAGGTCCACCACTGGTGCCCCAGTCTCTTCACAGATGAGAGCAGGTTCACACTGAGCACATGTAATAGATGTGGAGGAGTCTGGAGATGCCGTGGTGCTGCCTGCAACATCATCCAGCATGACTGGTTTCGCAGTGGGTGATGGTCTGGGGAGGCATATCCGTTGCGAATACCAGTCAAGCTGCAAGGTGCTATGCTGTGAGAACAGGTCCCATTAAAGGATGGAGTCTGACTCCTCATGGAGTTTGTGTCTGTTTCTTTTTTTTAAACCATATTACTCCTCTGAAACTATGTGGTTTAAAAAAAAACTAGAGTAACTGGTAGTTGTTGCTTCCACCTGGAAGGATTTTTTGTTTCTCTCATTATTTACATTGAGTCACATGATCACAACATGACACCCACCCATGTGATGTCTGCCTCTCTGACCCTCTTATTGTGCTGATGGATGTCGGATACTTCTCTCTGAGGAGCCATCAGAATACAATCAGCAGGCTGAGCTTATATAATGTTGAAGAAGAGACAACAACAGCACTTATACAAATACACAGACGCACACACACACACACACACACACACACATACACAATTATGTCTTCTAAATTGTAACTCTAATTCATTTCATGTTATTTAATAAAGTCGATCAGTGGTGATAACATTCACTGACATTTAGCTGATGCACTTCAGTGAGAGCAGGGCCTTTTTCTGGCTCCGCTCAGCTGTTATGATTGAAACTGTATTTCATAACTGTCTGTTAACCACGCCTACACCTTGTTCAGAGTGAGTGCTGGGATCCACTGTGAGTCCACAGAGAACATCCTTTGTCACTTACATACACACTGTCACTTAATGTTATCTTCTCAAGAATTTGTTTCCTTAGGGTGCTCAATATTGATTTACATGTGTGCTTTTACCCTAATTAGCAGCTGTAACAGAACAGGTTTTCTGCAAGTCTGTCCATCTGTGGACAGATTGTGCCAACACCTTTACATCAAAACTGTGCAGGATGCATGAAACTTGACCCTGAAATGAAATTAAAGCTGCAATACCAATGTGTTCAGAGAACACATTGGTATTGCAACATAGTTTTTATGTACATGGTTCCATGAGTAATTAGTACTCATGAGTCAGATACACCCAGGGGCGTGTCCAGAAGGGGGGCATGGAGGGTGGCAGCTGCTCCCTTTGAATTATGGTCAATATAATACCATCTGTATTGGGGTACAGGGTTGCACATGAGCCTGAAAATCATGTCATATGCTATGTACACCATGTTTGATTTGATTTCATGCTGTACAGCATGTGTAAATGACCACTGTAGCTTCCATTTCTGCATATTCCTGTAGTATATTTTATGGTGTACTTGCTTATGATAGATGATAGCATTATTAGTGTTTGTTTTGTTAAAATGTAAATGGTTTTAGTACAACCACTTTCATTGACAGTGAGTGGAGTCCCCAGATCTATTTGAACCCCTTTAGTGTTGCTGTTAATGTCTCCAGCCTCCAGAAGCATTATGCTGCAGACAAAAATGGCCAGAATTAGTTTCTGGGCTCACCCTTAAGGCATGTTGGGTGGAAGCAGCTTAATGTAAAAGGATCCAACTCGAAGCTTCCGAATGAGATGTTGCTCAGATTCATTGTGGAGGCATTCTTGGTAAATCTTTGGAAAGAGCTTATAAGGGTAGATCCAGCTGACCTCAGACTCCAGTACTGTGATCCCCCCAGGAGAATCTGAAGGATGTGGCTAGACGGAAAACTACTGTGACAGTTCTGCCACATGACTCAGATTAGCAGTAGTGGGGTTTTTATGTCTCCATGCTGGTGACAGCTGTAGCCAGGAGGCATTATGTTTTTGGTTGTCCTTCTGTCCCATTCTTGTTAACAAAAATATATCAGGAACATCTAGAGGGAATTTCTTCAAATTTGTCATAAATTTGGACTTGAATGGATTGACTGAATGAACTGATTATCTTTTAGTTCTCAAAGGTCAACGTGACATCACAAAATATATTTTTGCCCCTAAATTTTGGCCAAATTTCACACTAATATCTAACAGGATGTGGTGAAGGTACTTAGATATCTCAAAGATCAACTTTGCTGTGGCTTCATAATGTTCTGCAAAAAGAAGAGGAGACAGTCCAAATTTCTTATTTTTTGCATATTTGTCACACTTACATGTTTCAGGTCATCAAACAAATTTTAATATTAGACAAAGATAACGTGAGTAAATACAAAATGCAGTTTTTAAATAATGATTTCATTTATTAAGGGAAAAAAGCTATCCAAACCTACCTGGCCCTGTGTGAAAAAGTTAATTCATGATTTAACAAGGGGGCTAAATCATGAATTAACTGTGATTAACCACATTTTTTGGAAAGCTGAGTTCAATTTCAATAACCACACCCAGGCCTGAATTACTGTCAGACCTGTTGAATAAAGAAATCACTTAAACAGAACCTGTCTGACAAAGTGAAGTAGGCTAAAAGATCTCAAAAAGCAACACATCATGCCACGATCTGAAACAAACCCTCAAGAACAGATGAGAAACACACTCATTGACATATATCAGTCTGGAAAGGGTTACAAAGCAATTTTTAAGGCTTTGGGACTCCAGTGAACCACGGTGAGATGGCCAGCCTACCAAAATTACTCCAAGAGCACATCGACAACTCATGCAGGGGGTCATAAAAGTGCAGGCTTCACTTGCCTCAGTTAAGGTCAGTGCTCATGATTCAACAATAAGAAAGACACTGGGCAAAAATGGCATCCATGGAAGAGTTCCAAGGAGAAAACCACTGCTGACTAAAAAGAACACAAAGACTCGTCTCACATTTGCCAAAAACATCTTGATGACTTTTGGGAAAATATTCTGTGGACTGATGAGACAAAAGTTGAAAATAATAATAAGAAAACTAACACAGCATTTCATAAAAAGAACATCATACTAACAGTCAAACATGGTGGAGGTAGTGTGATGGTCTGGGGCTGCTTTGCTGCTTCAGGACCTGGAAGACTTGCCGTAATTGATGGAACCATGAATTCTGCTCTCTACCAGAAAATCCTGAAGGAGAATGTCCGGCCATCAGTTCTTGCCCTGAAGCTCAAGTGGTTAGCAGGACAGTGATCCGAAACACACCAGTAAGTCCATGTCTGAAAGGCTAAAAAAACAAAAAAAAAACAAACAAAAAACAAAATGAAGGTTTTGGAGTGGTCTAGTTAAAGTCTGGTCTTACATCTGATTGAGATGCTTTGGCATGACCTTAAACAGACTTATCATGCTAGAAAACCATCCTTTGTGGCTGAATTAAAACAATTATGCGAAGAAGAGTGGGCCAAAATTCCTTCACAGTGATGTGAAAGACTCGTCTTGATGCATGCTCAATCATCCAGGTAAGTCTTCAAAGTCTTCAAAGCGACTTTCAAGACGGCAATAAAACAATAAAAAGACGGAGTCAGTCTTCTATCAGTCTGCTACCAGTTTGCGATTGAATGGGGTCAAGTTGGCATGCAATCTGTTTGTGATATGTCAATTAACTGTGATAAATCAGGAAAAATTACAGATCTATTGCAATCTGTTACAAATTTGCTGTCTACATATACAGAAATTCACATTAAACAGAAATTCACATTCACTACTTACATTCAGAGTCTAGCCAGAACCTCTTAATTTTGAAATACAAATTCAGAAATTCCTCCACAAATAGTGACATAGTTGCTGCAAGATGGAGATTTAACTGGAAAATGACAAAGGCACTTGGCAACCTTGCTGTTAAATATAACTACCTGGCAACCAGTTGAGTCAAGTCCCCAATTGCAAAGAGACGTGTCACAGACAAGTTGCAGTAATTAGCACAGACTGACTCAGATTGATTGCAACGTGGAAACGTTTGTTTGTAAGTTAGACCACAATTATTTGCAAACCTTCGCCTATCTGTTTGAGAGTGATTGCAGTCAGTCCGAGTTGGACTGCAATTGTTTGGAGACAGGTTGCCTCTCACCAGGTAACCTGGTGATTGAAAGTGGTCATCCAGAGGTTGAGGGTGTTGTACACTCAACCTCTAGGCAACCAGTTGGTCACCACAACTACTTGAAATCGGTCACCTAATGCAAAAAAAATTCAGTGGAATCACCAGGCAGCCATTCATTTTTTTCTAGTCGCCAGGAGGTTGCTAACCTATTTTTACTCAAGTATGACTGAGCCAGCAGTTAAAATAGTTAATCACAAACACATCTGACAATCAGCGCTAATATAACTAACATAACTAATATAATTTGCTAACATAGTCATCATACCAGGTAAATCACTGTATGGTTTACCCTCTATTAGCTCCATTAGGAGAATTTGATAATCCAAAATATAATAACAGTCTTTGTAAGATCATAGTGAGAACTTTTGATCATGGCACTTTCTCAGGTCCCAGGTCTTGCTAATGTGACTTGAATTCTCAGCGGATTGGTGGTGCTTTGCTGAGCCTTTTTCCCACACAGATAGTAAGTTATTAACGGTGAGCGTATTCCAGGAATTTACAGAAGGGTACAGCTAATCCTCATAAAAAGAAGATAGTGGGTGTTTTTTTTTTTGGGGGGGTGGGAAAGGGGGGCTGTTAGAGTTAGTTGCAAAGTAAAAGAGTTAAGAAGAGGAAGAAAGAGAAGAATTTGGTGAAGAGGAAACGTCTGGTGGCGAATGGTGAATCAGGAAAGGGGGGAAAGAAGAAGAAAAGAGAACAGGAGTAACAAGCCAAACAACAAGCAGGTATGTTTTGATCATTTACGCGGGAAGGTGACATACCTTGATCCAGTCTTATACACTCTCTTTTTTAATTACACTTGCATCTGAATACCTTTGAAGCTTTATTTTTGATTTCAGAAACAATAACCAGTGTTGTATGCTAGGCCTAGACATAGCTTGCTGCATGCTATGCTGTAAACTATGGCTTACTGACTAGTTACACAGTGTTAAACTGTATGAAACCCAGTTATTCCTAATAAGCTGCTCTCACAGTGGATTTAGGTGTGTGTGTATAGTGAGTCACATTTATTGTATCCTGTGCTTACTTAACACCAATGTGGAAGATGAATGTGTTTTTCAATTCATCACTCATGCATCTTATCCCTTCCCTTTGCTGCCTCCTAGTTTTCTTCACCATGACTATGATACATGACGTTTATATATTTGTATCATGGGATTTGAGAAATGCATGAGAAAAAGCTTTATAATCTTGTTAATGATTTTTTTCAGTTATGCCGCTACATATACTAGAAACACACCATTTTTCATGTCTATGAAAAATTCATATATACAGCAATATCTGTCCATTATTATATCCAGCTTGATTTTTGACCTTAGAGTATGCCTTTGGAGAAAAAAATGGAAAGATTACATCATTCCTCATTTTGACTCTTGGGACATTACAAGCAGGTGTTACATATCAGCAGCAGATGCTAGCTACTCAAGAACTTGTAGATCTATTTATTTCTAGAGCCTAATATCATGTAATCGTTATGCCAGAAATATGGTTTTGGTCACTACCTTCTCAGACACCAGTTAGAAAAAAAGCATGTTATATAAAACCTGGAGTGAAAAAAGGGATTTTTCCCACGTCCACATATAGAAATATTTTATATAAAGAAAATGACCAGTGCATCTCTACTATTTGTTAGTTTGCTTGGGTTGTCTTCAAAGTGCAATTAATTAAAAATTAAAAACAAATCTACAAAAAACAAACAAAAAAAACCCCAAACAGCTTTTTTATTTCACATTTTTATTGTTCATCATAATGAAACAGCATCACTGATACAAAAAAAAAAAAAAAAATAACTTTTATTTATTTAAAGTTAAAAAAATAAAAAAAAAAATAA
>VUQI01024175.1:0-12764 GCA_015106735.1 Paratilapia polleni | reverse complement strand
GAGGGACATAAAAACACACACACACACACACACACACACACACACACACACACTCATCCAGGATGTACGACACATGTTGATGGACGTAAAGACACACAGACACAGACACACACAGACACACACACATCCAGGATGTACGACACATGTTGATGGACGTAAAGACACACAGACACACACACACACTCATCCAGGATGTACGACACATGTTGATGGACGTAAAGACACACACACACACACACAGACAGGTGAAAGTAATACCAGTCTGTCAAACCCAGGTGAAACCCCACCTGCGTTAAAAAGAACCCCAGTCCTCCTCCCCTCCTGCCTGTCTCCATGGAGACCGGTCCTAGAGAGCCCGCCGCGGTAACCCGACACGTCAGGTGATGCTGAGTGAGGGTCCAGTTACTCGAGCCGCCTGCTGAAGGCTCATCCCGTGTGTTATCGGGGTTTACACGAATCCCAAACAGCTCGACCAACCGCAAACCGACCTACGAGGAAACGCTTACAGGCGGCAGCAGAGGTTACAGTGACACACGACAAATTAAAGGTGTGGAGCCTTCTTGGCACTGATGATTTTAGTAAATAAGTACAGGTACATGTTTAACATTTAATGAAATACCTTTAAATAATTTTAAAAAAATTTTTAATTAACTGTTTACTGCCTAAACCTGATCTGAGCAGTTTTCAATATCTAAAGCTAACCGAGAAGTTTTACCACCTAACTGAACAGGTTTTTTGACACCAAGGCCAGCCCCAGCAGCCCCTCCAGCCCCCAAACTGGATTTTTTCACCCTTTAAAAGTGGATAATATTCATTTTGCCTCTGTGGACACAAATGAGAAGATATAAGACTGGACAGATGAAAACTGCATTGAGCTTTTGTGGCATCACCCAACCAGGAACAGCAAAGCATTTCATTAAAAAAAATTAAGCTATTAATGACTTCACTGCAATTTTTAACACTTGCAAAGCCAGCCAGTGGGTCCAAGTTGACCCTTTGGGGGGGGCTGGTTCTGACACTCCTGCTTTAAAGGAAGAAGAGGATCCAAACTCTGCCAGTACAATACCACCAGATCACCTCACAGAGGTCATATATTCAGACCCGTCCGTTTCTCTCAGTCTGCACCACACATGGAAAGCCTGTATTTTATTTTAATGAGGGGTTTCTGAGCTGCAACCTGACTATAATGTCTGTCTCTGTGTAATGGTTAATGGACTCTTCTTGCTGACACAGTCTGATTACATCCTGCACTGACAGTCACCTGAGGAAAACCTGCTTCACAGTCACAAAACATGCACTGACTTTGCTTATTAGGTACTGTTTGATCCAGTTTATTGTGAAGAAGCCTATGAAATTTCTGTCTGTAATTACTCAGCATCCCATCAACAGATTTACAAACTAAATTATCAACATTTAAAGTCTGTGCAGCACAGGCCAGATGTTAAAATCCTTCTGGATCTTTTCAATAATAGGATTAAAGCTTTAAGAGCCTGTAGATTTCCCATCTTATATAAGATATGTGAAGTACAAACAGAGGTCACTCTGCATGTATTTACCGGTAATAATTCACATATTTTAAGACCAGAGGAAAGTCCTGATGCCTTAAAGAAAGTCTGGATAGTGCTGACTGCCTCTGAAGTTTGGGAGGTATCATCTGCCAGCTCACCGTAGGCTAAAGTAATCCTTCTTAAAGGGTCCGGTTTTAATCTATAAATTACAAAACTCTGCACAGAAGAGGTATACAAATAGAGTCCAACCTTGCTGGAAATCTGACAGTTTCCCCTCATAAAGTTGCCAGGTTTTTCTGTCAGTTTTTTTCCCTGGTAAATTTGCAGGTTTTTCCTTTGTAACTTTTTTTAAAACTATAAATTAGCCTGTTTTTTACTGTCCAGTTTTTCCTTAAATTTTTAAATCTGCATTGTTCCCCCCTCATAAATTTACCAGTTTTTCCTTGTAAATTTGCCATTTTTTAATGGTAAATTTACCTTTTTTTTCCTCATAACTTTGCCCATTTTTCCTCACAAATTCACCAGTTGTTTTTTTTTTTTAATAATTTGCTTTTTTCCTGGCAAATTTACCAGCATTTCTTCATAAATTTGCCATTTTTTCCTTGTAAATTTGTTCATTTTTATCTTGTAAATTTGCCTTTTTTAATTGCAAATTTGCCCGTTTTTATTCTTGTAAATCGGCCAGTTTTTTCCTCAGAATTCACCAGTTATTTCTCATAAATTCGCAGGTTGTTCCCTGTAAATTTAACTTCTTTTGAATGGTAAATTTGCCTGTTTTTTTATATATATATAAATTTGCTGGGTTTTTCTCAAATTTGCAATGTTTTATTGTCAATTTGCCACTTTTTAAATTGCAAATTTGCCTATTTTTTCCTTATACATCTGCCTTTTTTCCACGTCAATTTACATGTTTTTCCCCCTGTAAATTTGCCAGCTTTTCCTCATAAATTTGCAAATTTGTTTATTTCCTTCCTCGTGTTTTTCTTTTATCTTCAGTGGTCCTAACGTAGTGCAGTACTTTAGAGAAACCTGAGACCAAGCTTTGCACAAAAACTGCAGCAAACTGCACAAACACCACCTGAATTTACACCCACAACAGCCTCTCTGCTCATTTACCTGTTTTCCAGCTCTACCTGCACCCAGGTGGGGCTGCTTACACTGTCACCTGTATGCTGGCTGGCTGATGTCACTCCTCCAGATGAACTATTCCTGCTCTCACGTCTCAAACACCTTGGACAGGTCGTGAACACCTGCAGCCCAG
This sequence comes from Paratilapia polleni, assembly GCA_015106735.1. Lineage (NCBI taxonomy): Eukaryota > Metazoa > Chordata > Actinopteri > Cichliformes > Cichlidae > Paratilapia > Paratilapia polleni. The sequence goes on along the minus strand of VUQI01024175.1, from coordinate 9,995 downwards.
CGGGGGCTGACGGCTGTCACCTGACGCCGTTTGAAACGTGCGTGAAAGCGACGTCTCTTCGCGCTGCGTCGGTTTGGGTTTCGCTAAGGATAAGGATTAGCTGAGCTAGCTAACGTTAGCTAACCAATTAGTTGACATTGCTCAGTGGGGAAATTTTCGCACATTTGTCACCTGTGATAGCTGTGTTAAAAAGACAGAAATAAACCAAGTGACAACATGAAAATTATTAAAAACAACACATCTGTCGCTCTCATCCTGTAAATATCAGTGAATCGCTTGCAGGGGGAAACCCTGCTTCCAATATCGGCCATTGCATGAAGCCTGGCCACGGCTGTCTAATATCACTGATTACAGGAAAAAGATAAATGCACTGGTTTATGTAACAGTGGGAACGCTTTAAAGCACCGAAAACTGAGTGTGTGGTCGATTAACAATGAGGAAGAGGAGAAAAAGTGCAACACTGTCCGATAATGGGCGCATTGATGTTTTTGCATTTAGCACGCAAGCTAACGGTACTGAGCAAGTTCGCCGAACCTAGAGAGCAAGGGATTAAAATGAAAACCGTAACGGCGCGTTAAAGGTGGACTCACCGGACCTCCGCGTGAATAGCAGCCCAGTCGGTTGGTCTTCCTCACGGTAACGTCCCGAAACAGCCCGAAAAACAAACAAACAAACGGAGAGACTCACCGGAGCGGCTGTTGACGCAGAGCGGAGCTCCAACCGACGGGAGCTGCATTCACTGTCAGCTGGGAAACCACAGGCCCTCAGAGCGTCTTGCTCACGCTCAGTCCAGAGAGACCGTAAAGCGCTGTGCCCCAGAGCCAAAGATCAGACAGTGCAGAAATTTACTGCTGAACATTAGGAAATACAGTAAAATAAATGTAGCTCAGGGAGGAGGATAATATATGAATTTACAAGAAGTTAAAGTTGTAAAAAATAAAAGAAACAAAGAAAGAGTAAGATTAAATTAAATTATGAAATTATAAATGTAACTCGTGGAGGGGGATAATATTCCGGAAAAAAATCAGAATTATGATCTTAAAGTTTTAAAAACTAAAGCAATTTAGAAAAGAAATGAAAAAAATAAATAAATAAAAGGAAGATAATAAATGTATCTTAGGGAGGGGGGTTAAGTTACAAAAATATGAAGAGAAAAAAAAAATCCAAAAAAAGGGAAAGTAAAACACAAAGATAAATGTAGCTCAGTGAGGGGGTAATATTTCCAAAGAATATTTAAAACATTCAGAATTTACGATTCTACAGTTGTAAAAACAGAAAATACATAAAGAAATAAACTAGATAAATAAATAAAAACAAAATAAATGTAGAGGAGAGACAATAGCTGAAAAAAATTAAATTAAAAAATGATTTAATTTAATTTAATTTTAAAACTGCAGCTCAGGGAGGCAGATAATATTCAGAGAAAAAAAATCCAAGTTTATGAGGTTTAAGTTGTAATAAAGGTAAAATAAAATTTAAAACAAATAATAACAATGGTGATAACCTTATCATCATTACCTCATCACTCCCATGCTCCTGAGCACTTTCCAATCTTGAAATTTTACATTTTGGTTTTGTTTTCATCAATGGTTTCAATCAGAGAGGGTTTGTGGGAGATTTTCTGAACCCGATGGTGGAAGAAGTAAAACTTCCTGAAGGACTTTGAGTACTTTTTATCCACAGCTTTAGTTCAGGGGCAATAAAGTGCTGAGAGACATCATATGACAATTTCATTGTTCTTTCAATGTCAATGTTACTATACTCACCAGCCACTTCATTAGGCACACCTATTCAACTCCTCAAATATCTGATCAGCCAATCACATAGTAGCAACTCAGTGCATTTAGTCATGTAGACATGATCAAGACGACCTGCTGAAGTTCAAACTGAGCATCAGAATGAGGAAGAAAGGTATTTAAAGTGAATTTGAACATGGCATGGCTGTTAGTGTCCGACAAGCTGGTCTGAGTGTTTGAGAAACTGCTGATCTGCTGGGATTTTCCCCCACAACCATCTGTAGTTTACAGAGAATGGTTGGAAAGGGAAAATATCCAGTGAGCAGCAGCTCTCTGGGAGAAAATGTCTTGTTGATGTCAGAGGTCAGAGGACAATGACCAGACTGCTTTGAGCTGATAGGATTGCAACAGTAACTCAAATAACCACTTGTTACAACCAAGATATGCAGAAGAGCATCTCTGAACGCACAACACGTTGAACCTTGAAGCAGATAGACTACAGCAGCAGAAGACCACACTGGGTGCCACTCCTGTCAGCTAAGAACAGGAAACTGAGGCTACATCTCTGTGTAGGTTCTCTGTTGTTCAGGAAATGGTAGTCTTGAAAGCTTCAGGCAACTTCAGTTGCCTTCTTTTTCAAGCTTTCAAGACAACTGAGGCTACAGTTCACACAGGCTACCAGATTTCAATCCAACAGAGCACCTCTGGGATGTGGTTGAACAGGAGATTTATATCATGGATGTGCAACAAGGTGTACCTAATGAAGTGTCCAGCGAGTGTAAATCCACGTATTGAATGAAGGAATGAGCCACCAAGCTGCAGGCAGCAGGGGGCGCACAAACCACATTTTCTAAATTTAAAGAGTTTTGTTGTTGTTGTTTTTTATTGTTTATGTGCGCTTCCATCTCATGAAGACCCCAACTTAATTTTCTGAAGGTATTACATTGTGTTTTTTGGGTGGGTTTTTTTGTTTTGTTTTATTACTTTAAACTTAATGTATTAGGATGTATTTTATCTCAATAGAACAATTCACCTTCTGATAATGACTAAAACAATGTGGAGAGAAGTCCAATCAGTTCCTCTCCCATAAATCTTGTCCTGAAATCAGTCAGAGTACTCAGTTACAATCAAAAACCCGCGTAATCAGCAAGTTAAAGTCATTCATCGTGCAGCACAACGACTCCTGTCACTGGATGTAAACAGTTCAGAAAATCTATTATAGTTAATATATAATAAATGCAAATTCAGGGAGTACTTCAGATTTAAGCTGCCTGATCTATATTTCATTTGAAGTGCTCGTATGCAGAACTGTTTGGGCTCCAAAAGTAAAGTGAGGAGGCTTTAAAATGTAAAAAAAAAAAATAAACTCTTTGCCTTAAAAAAACATGTCAGGTAGGCTGTTCCAAGCATCTTGTTCTTCTTCTGCGAATGATTCTTTTTATGCAATCCTAAAAGAATGAAAGGAATGTTATGGCTTCAGCTATGTGTCAAAACAGAATAAAACTCAAATGTCCTACTGTTTCTGAACCCATCCCTGTGATACTCTGAGGTGTGTGTGTGTGTGTGAGCTGGATAATTTTCCACTGTGTCACTACTGTCACACACACCTGAATGAAACCACACACACACACCCTCCTGTGGGTGGAGTTTCCCTCGTGGTTTTAAGCGATGCGTAACGCGCCGCTCTAGTGTCATTACGCACGCGGAGCTCGCCAAGAGCGCAACAGGAGCGACTTGGACTATCTAAGAAAGAAATCTTTTACAGCCAAATCAGAGGTAGTTTCTCTGTGAAGGCAAAAAACATTTTTCCAGCTGCTGTTTTTAACCTCGCGATGTTTCATCTGAGGACTTTATGGGTAAGAAATGTTTTGTTTTTCTGCATTTCATGGCGGTTTTTCCAGGTGTCAAGTGGGAAATGGGGCTTCACTTCAACTAAAGATATTTATACATTTATGTTAATATTAGAATCTAATATACTGGAAATACTTCTAAATATATACAGACTGCTAATCTTCTATAAGAACATATGGGATATCAAGAAACTGATTTATCTGTTTGTGACCATGTGGAAAATATTGTTTGCAATTTATTAGAAGGAGAAAAGGTAGAGTTTATGGTTCAAAAATGCAAATATCCAGTATTAACAGCAGTATTTATGAGCAACTTCCTTAGACAGCAATGTGTGTGTCAAAGTGTCTTTTTCTGTCCTTATTTGTTTTGTGAGCCTTTAAACTAGAAGTTGAGAGGAGATTTTTCTTTTCATAGGTATTGTTAAAAGCCTGAAATACTGAGCAATAACATGACAATGTGTACATATAACTGCCTGTGTTTGGTGTCATTCGTGACTTGGCAAATATTCTCCAGTCACAGCTAGAACAGTAATATAAAGACTCCACAGTATCTTATTTACTTTTTTAAAAATCAGTTGGTTGTTATTTTTAGTGTTCATTTTTTATTTTTCATATTAGATTGCCTGACCTTAAACCTAAAGTTAACCCTACAATGATATTTAGAATATGCCGGGTTAAAACAAGCCCACATCTTCAGGTGTAGATTTCAGGCGGACTCAGGGAACACGTACCCCCTCAAGATTTAACATTTCTTTCCTTCTTATAATAAAAGCACAAAAAAGCAAAGGATTTGCAAAGGAAATCTACTGTTATATGTTGATTTTTAAGCTTTTCTTTGCATAACTAGGAGATAAATTGGTGCAGAAAATGGAACAAATCTCAACAGAAATAAGGGGGGAAAGTGTGAGATACTGTGTCCTCCACACCCACAGGTGCATTTTACCTGTATAATGGGTAACAAACTATTGTGCTTGTCCTAAATTGGCCCAAACTGCAATGAGCCCCGCTCACCTAATGTTTTACTGGTTAATTTTAATGCTCTACTGACCCGTGACTAGAGGACCCAAATGAACCCAGACCCAGACTCATTAACTGTCACCGCCTCGTCTTTACGTACATTTTTCTTGGCACTCCTGTCACTTCCTCATTTCTGGCTTTTAAAAGTCATCAGGGAGTATTTCTCCTTTGTTGTGAAGTTGTCATCAGAGCAGTATTAGGCAGGAATGTGTCTAAAGAGCTCGGTGGTTTCGGCTCTGTGATCCTGTTCTGCAGCTGCCTGTTCTCGGTTAACTGGTCCATCAGGTGTGAGTCTCTCTGCTGAGATGCTGAGCTGTAAAACTATATTTACACTAATGCTCCGGCACGTTCCAGAGGGAAACGCTCTACTTTGTACATTTATCTGACAGATACAGTCGTGGATTTTACAGCTTGTAAAGTTTAACACATTGTTAAAGATTAATCCAGCGCTTTCCGACCTTTTATCTTCTGATCTCTAACAACATAATGATTGTTACTGGTTGCTGGTCTCTGCAGTTGCTGTTAAATATTGAATTTTGAATGAAATTCTCCCGAAAGCTGATGGCTTTACCACTAAACTTTATAAGCACAAATATAATGTATTCACCTTAATGCACTTTCTTTTAAAGAAAAATAAAATTGTGCATAGTTTTTTGTATTATAAGTCCTACATTTTATTGCTTTTTATTGTGCCAAATTTTAGATTGATGTGTGAATATATTATAGTCATGTTGGAGAAATCTTGCATAATAAAGGCTGTAATAGATACTTTTACTGATAGTAAAACAGCAGTAGCACCAATAAACTCCAAATCTATGTAGATTATAAATTGCTAATAATTTTAAAATCTCCAGACTTTGTTGTTGCATGTGCAAACAAGCACATTGTAGACACCAGATGTTAAGCAACTGTTTCAGGCCTAAAGACGTAAACTTTTCTAATGCATCAAAACTTTCCCCCCTTCTTTCCTCTCCCATAAATAATCTCACAGCCCTTCAAATTTATGTTATTTGAAGCTAACTACACTATAAATACTCATTTCTATAGTAGCTTTGCATGATTCACAGTTCAAATAACCTTCTTTATCCTATACCGGGCCTTGGTGCAGCCCCTCTGTTCATCCTCTCATGAAACAAACTGTGTTGGCCTCTCCCCCTTTAAGCCAGCTTCCTTCAGATTGGCCACCCCTCATAAACAGTAGGTGGGTGGAGCTTCTGTGCTCACATCTGCGACCATATTAGGGATGTCCCCTCTCCATGATCTCATACAGAGCCAGGAGTAGAAAAAACAGACTGAAATGGAGCATTTAGATCAGCCTGAAGGCTGAGCTGGCCTTGTTTGACATCTCGTGCCTCCTCTGCATCTGCAGACTCTCGTTCAAAAGAAGATTAGATGATTCTCCAGAGCGAAACCAGGCATGGACGTCCGTCTGCACGGAAACTCTCAGCTCCACTACAGGGTCAACGGGCGCAACTCCAGGCCAGGCGTGAGTACTCAGAAAACCCCTCAAGTTAATCCATGCTTAACTCAGAGTTAAGCTTTTCTTTGCTTCTCTCTAATTTAGCAGGTTAAAGAGACTTCCAGAGATCCTCGTAATTTTTAAGATGACCTATCGCTCTGCATCAGTGTTTCAGATAAGAACAAAAGCTTTTAAAATGGTACCGTCTCATCTGAAAGGGTACGAGGGACGAGGGAGGAGCTAAATAGTGATTTTCAATGAACTGAAACAATTATGTGCATCTTAGCTACCTGTCAGCATAGACTGTATATAAAAGATGGACATAGCAAGTGTGACATCACCTGACTCCACATTTTGGAGCCTCAGCATGAGTGTTTTTGGTGATGAAAGTGTAAGTTTAAAAAAAAGCTTTTTACAACCCTACTTTGGGACAAACTCAGCAAACCTTTTATTTGACTTTTAACAGATTTGTCTCTTGATTCTTTACAAGCAGTTTTTTTTATGTCCCACTGGCATTAAGTTAATGCAGCTAATTCTCCAAAATAATGTGACCTGAGGTGTTTTAAAGGTGGCTGCTGAGTGGCTAGACCTGCTTCTAGAGGGATTTTGACCAGCTTCATAATTAGCATGCAGATACAAGAGTTTCATCAATCTTTTCATCAAAAAAATTCCTCAAATTAACAGATAACCAGGGCCAAACATTGGTACTGACCAGTAGTGGCTGCTGACTCAACAATCGAGGAGGACAAAAGAAAAACCAACCCATGTTATTTTACATTATTTGGCCATACTTATCTCCACTTCCTTATGGTGTGTTCACACCAAACGCGAAGCAAACTTTGCCTCACATTACTTGCATCACTTGCAAATATGCAGTCATGCTGGAAACTCATGAATATTTGCCCAGCTGACAAGACAAGGAGGAGTACAGCTGATAGCTGGACTCAAGTTACAGTAACATTTTTTTGATTTTTCTCATGTTTCTCCGGGCCGCTCCTTTTTTTTTTTTTTTTCCTGTCTCTTTCTAAAGTTAAATCTGAAGTTAAATCAATTTTAGCTCCATCTGCCCACAAACGGCAGCATCAGGAGAATCCAAGCTGCAGGATTTTTGCAGTGCACCATCAAGTTGAATTTTGTAACTCCCCTCAGTGCTAACTGGCTCCTACAGCACTATCCCTCTACATATCTCTTTGATAACTACCAACTATAATAAACTGGTAAACAAAGCTGATTTATTTGCCATCTCTGGTAAAACTGGTACTGTGTAGGGGACAATGGGTCATATCATAGAAGAGAAAAGAGAAGTGCTGATCTTTTGTCTCCTTAAACACAGTAAACAGACTCAGCATATCAGATGAACAGCTGATTCTTCAAACTGTGCGTTCACACTGGCTGAGGCCTCAACTCCTTGTTTACACAACGCACCCAGGCATCTCAGAATCTGGGAAACTACTGCTCAACAACTTAATCCCTTCACATGCCTTGGGGATGACATTCATTATCAGCGCACAACACGGCTGAACCGGTTAAGCTGCAGTTTTCTAGGTCCTGAGCTGCTTCGCCACAATAGATGACATTCACAGCAGCAGAATCCAGCAGATCTGAGTGTTTATCTCTGATTGGTTTCAGGAGGGTGTTGTTGCAGGTGCCTTTGTATGTGCAAAGCAAAACAAGGCTCAAGGTAACCTTGTCGTGGCACTTTTCGTCTCAGCAACAATCCCCCATTGTCATGTCAACCACAGCCTGAAGGTCATCACCTTGAAATAGCTCAAATAAGCAGCTTCCTTCAGTCTGGTGCCTGTTTGATGGTAATAGAGCACCACCAAATACTCCTGTTGTCCAGTTTTCAGGGAAATTATACCTTATGTTTAGAGAGTACTCTACTAGTGCTGGATAATTGGTTCAGTTTGGAACATTCATTAAGATGTCAACATTCAGTTCTTATTGATGTTTTCTCTGTCTGTAAAACACACTGAGCCACAACCAGTGAAGGTCACAGGTGAAGTGACTCTGTCCTGTGCACATAAAATGGTACAAAAACCCCATTTATTTAAGAAGTATGAAAGAAAACAGTCTTGTTTTGGCTTGTTTTTTTCTCCCAGTTAGCAAATGGAATTATGGAGGCTGTTGGAAGCTGCAGAAAAAGCCAGAAAGTGAACCTTGAGTTACTATTATTTTGTCAAAATCCTTTTTTGAATCCATAAAACTGTAGAAAAAAGATTCTCATGCACTTACCAGCTGTAATTTAAAATTATAATGAAGTATTTGTTCACATAATGTGGTCTTTTTTTTTTTCTTTGTGGCCACCCCTATTTATTTTTAGGTCCATTACACATTGTGTCAGGGGATTACCTATCCCTTAAAGCCATGTGGTTTGGCTTAAATAGGTGGCCTCGATCCCTATCAGGACCGCAAAAAAGACCTCAGAGGGACGCGGCAAAATCAGTAGTCACCGAGTGTGGTTACTGGATACCCTGTTGTGTTGTTGTTGTTCAGTGGGAACCCTGTGTGAAGCCGGGCATGTAGAGGTGAAGGTGAAAGAGAGATGGGGGGGAAGAGGTGAGGTAGCCATCCAACAGAAGAGAGGGCCACTTGAGCCAAATACAGGGTGGGAAAAGAAGTTTGGAGGAACAAACAGGCCTGTGTTCACCCGGCTGGTACACATACCTACTGTATGAGAAAGTCATACGTGGATGGTTTGCATCCATATACGTGGAGTTCAATGATGAAGAGACATTTAAAGAGGCTATAAGCCTGGAGACTAAAATATCAGAGTGTAGGCTGACATTAACAGTGATATTCTTCTATTTTTTTGCAGTTGGTAAAGTTTAGTAACTATATCCTCCTTCTTCTGGCTGAAAATTGTTTGGTGTCCCTCCTCATTTTTCTGCTTTGTAGCCTAGAATGGCAACCATTGAAGGCGCGACGTTGCCCTTTTTAACAGTTAGGAGTACACCATCTGGGTACTTGTAGAGCATTTCATATGTTGATAATGCACTAATGCATTCAAAATAGTGAGTGTAAACATGGTAGTACCATAGACTGCCAATGTGGAAGTGCCTTAAACCTGCATTCTTTTTAATGGGCAGCAGAGGGCAACCTCTCTAGCTGCAAAAATCTTGCGGTCGTATAGAAGTCTATGGGGATATGACCCTCAGGTCTCTTGCTCTATAACCTCAGTAAACACTTTCCTGATGACTTTATTGGCTCAGTCACTAGTTTGAGGTCATAATAAATAAATCCTGAAGTCCAATTTATAAATTATGGTCATTAGAGTGCTTAATTTATACTTGTGCAGTGAAACTATGTAGAGCCTACGACGAAGGCTATGCAAGTGGCCAACAGCGTTGCTAGCATTTATACCTGTGTGGGCTGCGTTGACATGACATGTAGTTGTATTTCTAGGGCAGTGCATGTGAGGTTATGGCGTACAGTTTCAGAAATGTTTCCAGTTACGAGTTGCTACTTTATTTATCCATGAAGCCAGATGACAAACACCAATTACCTAAACTACAGGCATGTCTTAAAGATATAAAGGCCTGGATGACCTCTAATTTCCTACTTCTAAATTCAGATAAAACTGAGGTTATTGTACTTGGCCCTAAAAATCTTAGAAATATGACATCCAACCAGATACTTACTCTGGATGGCATTACTTTTGCCTCCAGTGACACTGTGAGGAATCTTGGAGTCATTTTTGACCAGGATATGTCTTTCAACACGCATATTAAACAAATATGTAGGACTGCTTTCTTGCATTTGCGCAATATCTCTAAAATTAGAGGCATCCTGTCTCAGAGTGATGCTGAAAAACTAGTTCATGCATTTATTATTTAGAATTTCGCTCTCAGACTGCAGGCTTACTTGTGGTTCCTAGGGTATTAAAAGTAGAATGGGAGGCAGAGCCTTCAGCTTTCAGGCCCCTCTCCTATG
>VUQI01024167.1:19304-29337 GCA_015106735.1 Paratilapia polleni | reverse complement strand
TCATATTTGCTGTATGGAATCTAACACTTGTTCTTTCCTAATTTTGGGTTGCTGATTTCAAAAATAATATCCATTTTGCTCTATCACATCATGTTTTTTCATAAGTGAATTGTAAACATGATCCAGATGTTTTTTGGTACATCTGTGGATGCATCACTACATCCAAACAGGGACAAAACATAACAGATTTTGTGGAAAAGGCATACTTTGCTTATTTTGGTATGAAATTGGGCGACCAATACAAGCCATGGGCACCTCATTCAGTTTGCTGGACATATGTGGAAAACCTCTGAGCATGGACTAAGGGAAAGAGAAAGAGCTTGGGTTTTGGTATTCCAATGGTATGGAGGGAGCCACCGAGTCACTTTGATGACTGCTACTTCTGTTTAGTCAGTATTTCTGGATACAGTTCCAAAACTAAATCATGTATCAGTTCCCCTAACCTGCCATCAACATGAGACCTGTACCACATTCAGATGAAATACCACCTCCCATTTTTACTGGCTTAGCTGATGAGAGAGAAAAGTCAGATGATGTTTTGTCTCCAGATGCACAACCTTCTATTGATGAGGACTTTGAAGATCCATCTTCTAGTAGCTCATCTGTCCCCCAGTTATTCACTCAGCCAGAATTAAACGATTTAGTACAAGATTTGGATCTGCCAAAGGAAGCGGCTGAGTTGCTTGGGCTCAGTGAGAAAAACCTCCTGGCGCCAGGAACTAAATTTTCTTTTTATAGACATCGTGAGAAGGATCTTATTCCATTCTTTGAAATTGATGATCACTTTGTCTATTGTGTTGATGTTGAAGGTCTTTTGGGTGCAATGAGTTGTGAGTACAATGCAGATGAGTGGAGGCTGTCCGTTGACAGCCAAAAGCCAGTCTAAATGGTGTCCTACTGCATAATGACAATTACTTTTCCAGCGAAAATTCGAATTAAATCAGCAGTATCATTTATTGTGCAAAAAAGAAGAAAGAGAAAAGTGAAAAAATAAATGTCAGAAAATGTACATTTATAACGAGATTCAAATCAAAATCATATTCACACATTTAACACCTACATGCTACATATCAGTTAGTTAAACATGCTTTTGAAATGATCAGAGCTTCAGTTTGTATCAGCAGTTAGACCCTTCAGAAGAAAGAAAAAAGAAAAAAAAACATTGCCCCTATAGAACCTGTCCTGCTGAGGAGGCAGTGCTACTAGAAAAAAAAAATTGGCGACATCTGCAAGGTCTTTAATGTCTTAGTAAATATCGACAGAGATAATATAAACTTAGACAACGCAGACCACAAAGTGATATGTTGCTCACTGCTATAGTGCATGCTCAAATGGAGGCTAGAAATTGCTGCAGGTCAATCATAATATCCCTGGGGATGGCAGACACTGGTGTCAGCAAGGCCTGGTAACAGTAGATCACTTGAGACAAGTAATATTGTGGGCTACATATGATGAGCCAACAGTTTGTAGGAGAGAATGCAAAGAAATATTTACAATCACCAATCCAAATAAATATTAAACTTAAAGATTTATGTACCATGTACCTAGTTTACCATAGGTACAACTGTTAATGGAAATAACTGCCAAACGAAGGTTAGTGTAAGACATATACACTCATTGTACATATATATATATATATATATATATATATATATGTGTGTGTGTGTGTGTGTGTGTGTGTGTGTGTACTGTATATAAATAGATAGATAGATAGATATACATACACAACCCACTCACACAATCAACCAAGAACAAACCAATGTCACTCCAGCCAAGAAAGAAAGAAAGAAAGTAGTAGAAAAAGGACCAAATGCTACAGTACTGTCCTTGCATTACCCAATTAAGGCACATCAATCATTGTATAGAGCCAAGGGAGCTCCTCCATCTTAAAGCACTCATCATGAGGCAGAGGGGGAAGGGAAAACAGGCAAGTGGTGGAGGTGATAGAGGGCTGGATCAAACATGGAGAATGTCACAAGACACAACCTAGCAAGTCATCAGAGGCTAGTGTCCAGAAAAATGCTGGTGCACTGAAATTCTAGCTTACACCAGAACGCAACAGTTGAAGTGGCCTGCAGGAGGTAGACATCTCTTCCTAGGCAGGATATTGGCCTTTGTGAACATGGTGACAGTATCTGGGTCCAATTCATGTACTCTCTTGAATATGAGGTTTAAAATATGCGAGATATGTGTGTCACTTGCATACATAAAAAGGATAAGGACAAGGCTTGTTCAGTCTTTATTCTGTACATATGCACAAACTATCTCATTAATATATTCATTCGAGTATTAGCTTCCTGGTTTGACCCTGCACACAAAGACACCATTGTCTGCCTGCTGTCTGTCGTTCACAGCTACGCGAGACAGGTAATGCTGCTGAATCTACATCAGAGCAGCAAGTGAATGCCTGCTTGTCTGGTTAAGAGCAAAAAAGCTGGAGTTAAATGTACGGCCTTATGAACAAAAGATTTAACGAGAGTGAGAAAGCAGTGAGGGAATGGGAGGGGCTTCCTTTCACATGCCTGCCAGTGTAAACGTGAAGACAGAGCCCTCCATGCACTCATGTAGCTTAACATAATGAGAAAAACAAGCAAAGCACAGAGAGAAACTGTGGGCAAAATCGAACGGGGTTATTGCACAATAAACAGCTGGAGAAACACTACAAAGAGAGCTTTCTTTGTAGAGACAGAATCTGTGAAAGAGATGTGGAGTTGTTTGCTCTACCAGCCAAAAAAGGCTCTCCCACAGAAGAAAAATGACGCTGAAATCCACAAATCAGCCCCTAGAAAAGAAAACAATTCACTCCAAAGTGCTGATGTATTGTCTTCTAGGTGCAAGCTGGCATTTTCTTTTCCACACTGGTTCTAGCATTTCACTTGTGAAAAATAATACTAGCCTAGTTATATAGAGGCATATATGCAGAAAGTCAGGTCAATACAGCTATTTATACATGGCCTCATTACACGGTGGGGTCATCTTATGCACTTTCTGGGTGTTCTTCATATTAAACAAAACATATCAGAACCAGTGTACCATGCATGCATTACCACAATAACTAAGAATGATCTCAGGTACTTTTCATGTCGCTGCCAACTGCAAACATGGAAAGATAAATATGTCATTTCTCTTTTGTCAGATGAAACCAATAGAGGCACAGGTGTCATCTAGAACCAAATAACCTATAAACCCGCCTTAACCTTTATATGACCGTGTGAAGGAGATTTACAATATATTGCCTGCTTTTCAAATCTGTATTCAGTCACTGTGCTTTGGAAATAGACAATGAAATTGTGATTTGGCAAATGCAGTTACAAGCATACACTATGCGAGAGGCAAATAACCATTCACAATACACCAGTCACAGTCAAAATTATATAGCATGGCCTGACAGCTGATTTTCTATCAAAGCTTATGTTAACGGAGCCGTTTTAAACCAGCTGGTTACAGAAGCTTCTGTCACCATTATACTTCTCCACCTCCACTAAGACCTTTCTGAGCAGAACAAGCTAATTATATGCCAAGGGCATACTTCCTACACACACACTCACAGGCATGATAGAGGGACAACTTGACTACCTCTCAGTATCAGAGGTATGCCGTTAGGTGCGAGTTGTAGAGGGCAGGGTCTGTAGCTGATAAGAGGGATGTGAACTGAAGTAATGGGAAACTTCCAAGCCAGTGTCTATATATTCATCTATCTGCCTCCAAATATGGAGTGTTAATTTGATACCACTTTGGTTTGGTTAAGAACTTGGGAGGTTAAAAAGTTTAGATACAATACGTCCTATCAAATCATGCTGCCCAGCATGCTCAGAAAGCACACTATTTTGCTACAGATAGGTGTATTTGCTTTCATACACTGACATTACTAGTATTTTATTTTTACGATATAGCCTTAGGACTGCAATGGAGTTATGATCTTCTGACAAAGGACTGTGGTGTTATTACCAATAGCACTCAAGTAACTCTGTTTCCTTGTTATGTTGCAGGCAACTTACAAAAGGTTACTTCCCAAAACCATTTGCTGCCAAGATTCAATCTGTCGTCACAATATGTGGTGGTTATCTAGGCCATGCTGCTCCCGGGAAAGAAAAGGTAGAGTGAAGTGAGATGAAAGTAAATTTATGCAGGCTGATAACAATAAAGAATAAAACAAATTCAACCCGAACCCGACAGTGATTCTTTAGCTGGGAATTGGAGCGCAGCCTTCATTACAATATATTGATCTCAGCTAACAAAGACCCTGAATTCATTGATTCACTCTGTGAAAAAAAAGAGGGAGGCAGGGGCAATGAACTGCTCTTTTGAACAGTTATAGTGAAACTGCTGCCTTAGCTTAAAAAAATGCAGGGACGTTTTGAACCCTGGCCATGGTCTTGTTGTCCCACAGTGACAAAGAGAATACGTGAAATATGCAGCTGCTGCTATACATTTAAAAGGGAACAGTGTCTCGAAGTGCTCTTAATTTTCCCATCTACTGCATGATGGCTGCTCTGTGCTTACGGATCTCATCTTGAAAACAAATTTGAATATCAATTAAATAATAATTAATAATAATAAAAAAAATAATTTTTCAGAGTTATCAGTAAATATTTCAACAAACAAAAGACCTCTATAGATTGTTCCGAAGGCAGTTCCTTATAGCTCCTTTTCCACACAACTAAGGCCATAATAGTTACCTACTGTCCATCATGCTGCTGGAGGACAAATGCTTAGAAAGTTGCAGACCTCTCAAAAAACCCCGGTTTTAAATTTGCCTTTGTTTGTGTCTCTAAGTGATGAATGATCACCTCTGTGGGTCAGGATAACATAAGGTAGAAGTCCTATGCATTTGTGGCCTCCCTGGTGATGGGTCGGGACCTTTTTGGCTGGTATTCCATTTATCTATACTTCATCAGGAAACCCCCGACAACCTCATTCCCAATTTGAGACCAGGAAAAAAGGTTGAGTGTGTTGCTGAGCACTAGGCCCAGTTTACAGAGAGGGTCGAGCAGGGTCATGTCTCACCAAACATTGGGGCCTCTTAAACACATATGAGTGGCCTCAGCTGTATTAGAATGTGAACAGAGTGCAGAGAGACAGAAAAACAAAATACTGGGTTCATTCAGTGCAAAATTTAGAATTTCACAATCAGAATATTTTTCTTGCCAAAAGAAAAGTGCAAAATTGAGTTGGCTTAAAAGTTCAGCCTTAAACAAACACGGCAAACAAGTGTAATTATTCTTAATAATACATTTACTACAAATTCCGAAACATATTTAGCCTGAAAAAGGTTTCCTGATGATGTTCTCATTGCTGACATTGACACTACTTGTTTCAATCCCTTTATTAAACTGATCAACTGTAAATCCGTCCTCCAACTGTGTGTGGAGTCAGCCGGCCAACTGGGCCCTCTTGACACCAGCACATTTAAAGCACTTGAACCGAGGCCAAAGCTGACTATAAACATACTTCTTTTTCATCACCAGAGCTCCCATAATTGTCAAGAAAATAAGTGAAACTCAGGGCTGAGGGGTGGAGGAAAGAAAAATGAAAGCAGCATAGAAGGTTGGGGGTAGGGATAGCAGAACAGCAGCATAAGAGTGTATTAAGCTCAATTAAGCTTTTGGGCTTTTCATTAACCCAGTTTTTAGCGAGGAAAACCTCTGCTGAATAATGCTCAGACTGACTCACTTTGCAACCCCGCTTTAAAGGCTTCATCTAGAAAAATGGCGCAATGTGTGTCAGCTCTCCCAAGCCATCAGAATTCCATTAGGCACCCAGGGGCAAACCACCCACAGCCACAGCACACCTGAAATTAAATGCAATTTAGTAAAGTCACTTTGTCAAACAACTAAACAAGATAAGAGCAAGCACTGCTTTCATCTGTATGATGATCAGATAGTAAAGAACAGTGTTTGACCATTTCTCTTCACTCAGTATCAGGCCAGAGCAAATATTCCAGCCTAAAAGCAAGGTCATATCCACCTCAGAGGAGATATAGTGCGCAACTTCCCAAGCCTGATGTGGTTTTGCATCTGCAAACAATGAGCATAACCTCCCTTGAACGGCTCATTGTAGAGGAATTCTCATAGAAGAATAACTGTTCTTCCTGACTTTTCTCTGTGTTGCTCTGCCAAATAACTTTGAAGTAATTAATTGTAACAAATCTACTGAAAATCAATGGGGCGTCACGTGGCTAACAAACAGCTGAAGTCTGTTTTATAGGAGCATGATTAAATCTTACTACTAAATACACAGTGCTAACTGGCTGGCCACAATTACCATCATCAAGTCCACAGGATGTCTTTAAATTAGTGCATACAATGTCAGCCGTTTACATGTGAACTGCCACCATTTCCAGGTCTTAAAGGCCTCAGGATGTGTATTCTCTTATTCAATGGCAAAGACAACACTGCAATTAGATGGGACAAAGATGTCAGACGGCTCACCTCCAAGGTGTCTAATGCAACTGGGGTCAAATGCAAAATCATATGATCAAAGGACTCATATTACTTACACCAGACACAATGCACTGATAGTATTACACAGACACTCCAGCAGATCCTATTTTAAATAAGCTAACAAAACCAACAGACAACTGGTGACCCTTCACCATTAACTTAAGGAGAAAACAATGCATACTGAAATTAGCTGCCTGGGTTATTTATAACATGGCAAGCCCTACATGTTCTGCGGGAACATTTTCAAAATTTCTGTTATTTTGAATGGGTTACTCCAAGACTCAGCCATTGCCTCTTCATTCTTTATTTAAAACCTTTAGGAGCACAACTGACAAAGTTAATGAAATCCAAGGAAACATAAAGCATTAGCCTGCTCCATGTGGCTAAAGAAGCATTGGTTGAAAAAAAAAAAAAACCCCAAAAAACAGTTGCTAGTGAAAAGCAATATTGTACACCAGCATGGTGAAAGCAACGTTGAAAAACTTTGGGAATACTCTTCACACTGTGGGGGCTTTGTCTTTCAAAACATGCCACAGGAGATTTTCATTAGAGAATGCAGTTTCATTAACATCATCCCACGCTGCTGAGCTCTGCTGCATTACAATGACACAGGAGTGCCCCTCTCTGTCAAGGAAATCTCCACAGAGCAACAACGCGCTGGGGGGAGGGGAAGGCAAGAGAAAAGAGGAGAGGGGGGTAGTGCGGGGGCAAACAAAAGAGAACCTGATTACCCCCCAGTCACGGCTCATCCACAAGCCAACGGAGGGAAATCCATCACCTGCTGGATCAAACAGAAACTTGTGCACAAGGTAAAGCCCAGTGAAAGCTGTACCCACCCATCTAAGCACTCTCTTCCCTCTCTCCTTTCTTCTCCCGTCATTGCTACCTCCCCCCTCCACCTCTCAGACTCCCACCAACGGCAGCGTGCAAGTTTTAGGCACGCACTGTGAAATCCAACACAAGTGAGAATGTTTTCTAGTCCAAATGACCTCAAGGCTCTAACCCTTCTAATGGCACACTGGTGATATATTCCACTTTTATTACCGTCTGCAGACCTGCGAACCATTTCACAGTAGCTGCATCCTCATTTTACCAATATTAAACTCCAAAGAAGCAGTATTGGTCATGCCTGCTGCAATATAATGAACTACTGCAAGGAAAAAAAAAAAAAAAAAGATTGTTTCTCACTTTCTTGTTTGCACGAGCTTATATGCTGGAAAAATGTAAACCCACTACAGCTGTGTTTAGCAAAGAAGGAGTATTGCTGTAACAAACATTCTGAAAGATATTTAAATTGTTGTTATTACTGCTATTGAGTGGGCTTAGTAGTGTCACCCTGTAGTTGAGAACATTATACTTGTAGCAGGAACCTTGAGTGTTTGAAGTAACAGGCGAAATGTTTAATGAGTGTGATTTAAATCTCTACAGAAGTGATGCTGAATTAGGACAACACATTGCAAGATAACAGCATAAGATAATGAAAATGATCCAGTGTGTCACTACAAGGCAGGGAATGTTTTATAACTAAACTATTTGCTTGATTAAAGTTGCATAAGTGTTTGAATGTGTGAGTAACAGGGTTTTAATGCTTTGCAACAGAAGGCATGTCCCCAGTGGAATCAACAAGTTTTCTTGCTTTTGATCCAGCAGATATTAGTCGCTAAAAATGCAAATAAAAAAAACAAAAATAATGTAGCAACAAAATGTATGGGTGGCAGTCAAATAACAATGTGCCCGTTTTTCAATTTGCTTTGAAATAAAAAAAAAAAAAGAAGCATGTAAGCAAAAGGGAGAAGAGCCATAAAAAGCTGAAGCACATTTAAGATGGTTTACAAGGCGAACTACATGACTTGCAATACCACACAACTACACTAAAGCTAATTGTTTAAATATGTCAGGCTTGTTCTGATCCTCCCCAAAATGTACCACATGGAGGTGAGCATGCTCAACTGATATGCATGCAAACACACACACACACACTCACTCACACCCTCAAGGAGAGACATAACAGGGCTTTAGGAATGTTTCACTACTTACCGTTAAAAAAGGGCTGTCCTTTCTCAGTGATATCGGGCACCACAACCTTGTATACATCTTCAGAGAAGCCTGGCCTGCATGGTGGGGCACCCCTGCCCTCTGCTGCAATCTGTAATGGGAGGGTGGGAAGGGGGCAACAATGTCATAAATCAACCTTCACAAATGCACTCCTGTTGCCTCCAAAACCTCTTGGTCACATTCTGAAGTCCCTACAGTTGTACAAAAGCATCTGTTGTTTTTATAGCAGGGACCGCAATTAGGATAATGAGGCCAAAAGGGTTAAGCATTAGCCAAAAAGCATGGCTAGGCAAGAACAAGCTCCATTTGTCTCTGTGTAGGGGCCCAGGCACAGGGTAATAGCCAACGCTCTCGGTCAGCCCCTCTGATCAACACACTACTCTAGACAAACACTCTTCACTTTGAAGTACAGGAACAAGGGAATAAAAAGTAAATGCTAACAATCCACTGTTGAGGGAATAAACATTTACGTGTGAATGTCTGAATAAACACCTAAAAACCACAGCATTTTCTAAAGAGACTGTAAGGTTATGATGGATCAATATGTTCCTTTTTTTAACCCCCCCCCCCCAATTTTGAAAAGAAACCTGTGGTTAGGGTGCACAAAACACAAAACATTTAGAGAATAATATGGTTGTTGTAATGAAAGAAAAGAAAAGAAAACTTATGTGAATCATTGAAGTTTGTGCTTCTATAAATGAATTTAGCATGAAATTAAGAAAAAAAAAACACTAACTGTGAAGAACACGAGCATTTTAAGAAAATGCTCTGGTCTCCAGGCATGTCCAAATGTAGTTAACTAACAGCTCTCAGGAACAGAGGCCCGGCCCTATTTCTTTGCATGCACTCTCAAAAGAATGTAAAACGAGAGGAGTCCTGCTGAAAAAGAGCATTGTGAGTATCCGTGCCACTTGCCATTCTTAATCAGAGGAATTTAAATGGAAAATGCTTGCAGAGAGGGGGAGGAGCAGAGCTGGAAGTCTGGCACGTTAGAATAAGGGCAGCGGGATGTATATTTCTAGATACAAATGTTAAAATAAAAGCCAGCTGCCTTTTCCAGCTCCTAAAATGTCCTCATTTAACTGCGTGACTTCTCCTCTCTGTTGCTCAAAGTGTTTGACTAAGTAGCCATTTGACTAAGTAGCCATATAGTCATGAAAAAGATTTTTATTTCCACGAGTTACCACATTACACTGACGGGTTGGGGCTGGACAACAGTCATTATCCCATCACTGAGGTGAAATTACCACAATAATTTGTAGTAGGCTACTTTTCATTGTTGCTCTTTAAGACTTTTTTTTTTTTTTTAACCAGAGATGCAATTATCTCGCCGGGGGACAGGGACACGCTGCAGCAATCTACATAAATATTAAACCAAACTAAATATAACCAAGTCATAACTAGGTTAATGTGGGCCCGTATCGCCCAACTATGAACACATTAGGCTACAACATCATTGTACATCTGAAATCTTCTAAATTATTATTTTAGGCTAAATCATGCATGCAGCATCTCTTGAGCGTTCACGAAAAAAA
>VUQI01024158.1:2989-20976 GCA_015106735.1 Paratilapia polleni | reverse complement strand
ATCAAGAGGAAGATGAATGGTCACAAGCCATCAAACAAAGCTGAGCTGCTTGAATTCTTGCACCAGGAATGGCATAAAGTCACCCAACAGCAATGTGAAAGACTGGTGGAGAGCATGCCAAGACGCATGAAAGCTGTGATTGCAAATCAGGGTTATTCCACCAAATACTGATTTCTGAACACTTCCTAAGTTAAAATATTAGTAATGTGTTGTTTAAAAATGAATATGAACTTGTTTTTTTTTTTGCATTATTTGAGGTCTGAAAACATTTTTCATTTTCTGCAAATAAATGCTCTAAATGAAAATATTTGTATTTGGGAGTTATGTTGTCAGTAGTTTATAGAATAAAACAAAAATGTTCATTTTACTCAAACATATACCTATAAATAGCAAAATCAGAGAAACTGATAATTTTGGAGTGGTCTCTTAATTTTTTCCAGAGCTGTATATGTGTATATGCTACTTCATTCCTAATGATTTATATATAAATATATATTTATTTTTTTATTATTTTTAGTTATTTAACAGTACAGTGCATGTTGATGAAAAAAATATAAGATGTAAACATTTTAGCATTTTAGCAAAACTGCAAATTTACATCCGATTCACATAAAACTATCTAAAAGACATACAGATATAAAACGAAAGACAAACCTGCAAGGGGCTACAGATGAAAATTGGTCTATCTATCTATACATGATGGACCGGAAGTGTACAAACACACTGCCTCTGACCCTGGTGTGTTGTGTGTGTGCGTGCGTGTGTCTGTGTATGAATCACTGTGCTATAACAAATCATAACTCATGAATGACTCTGCTTTTTTTTTTTTCCAGGATCTTGCAGTCTGTTGCTGCATATGTCCCACTGGACCCAGAAGCTCCTGGACTTCTCTCTGCCAGAGTCATGAACCAGTGTGGCCTCAAGTACTGTGCAGTACAGACTGACCTCCTGCAGGTTGAATTTGTCATATTTTATCAACATAAATACAACTGTTGCAATGGGTAATTTTACAAATGCAGCATGTGCTAATAACCTTTAAACAAATGCCCAGGTCCGTTAAAAATTGAAACCATTCAGACAATAAACAAACATGAGAAAAGCCATGGTCATATTTACTTGTAAGGGTAACATAGGAAAAAAAAATGTTCTTTTGGGCCCCTGGCAACACGCTCAGCATCCACCACCAACTCTCACTTTCTGTCTACGTCCTCACTTGTGCATTTGAGTCAGAGTCATTCATGAGTCAGTGTCTGCACTACTCCAACATATTTTGACCCCTACAATGGAGGTATTTAAAAATTCTGACCCCATGTTGACCCCATGTTAGTTTTAGTTAGACCAAATTGTGTTTGAGTCTGCATGGGCAAAAAATAAGATCTTTGGAAACCAAAGGAAAACTGATTGAAAGAATCAGATTTGATTACTAGTTGACAGTTCAACTTGGATAATGAATTAAATGTGTGCTAGCAGCTGTTGTGCTGTTAAAACCTCAGTTTGCTAATGCTCTTTCGTGTTACTTTATGCTCTGGTGTTTCTCCTCTCTTGTATTTTCTATAACTGACCAACCATTCCTGTGCTTCCCCTTTACACTGGCAAAAAATGCTGTTTGTAGGTGAATGGTCATATGATATGGCTTTTCAGGTGTGATATTGTTGAAAATATACTCCCTGGCTACAGGTCTCTTGTGTGTCATATCACTCCTGGGGCAGCTTGGACCCCTGGGAAGGAACAACTGCCTCCTTTATTCATATGGTAATAAAGCTTAGGACAAAATAATGAACATCAAAGTTTGTGGATGAAAGCCATAAGCATAATAAAATATTAAAATTAATTTGACTAAATTCTTTACAGTAGGGCAACTTTGGAGCCGTCTTGCAAGTCTGCTGACTTTAGTTTCTGTGAAGGCCAATTTCTGTCCACAGGTCATTGTTTACAAAAAAGGAAAAATAATAGCTAATAAATAAAAGCTAAATTCTTGTCAGACAATAGCTGATAGTTACCAGCAAATCCCATTCTGCTTTTGCCCTCCACACTGACTTTTTTATGCATGCAACCAAAGCCTGCTCAATCAAGATTGATCAACAGAACTTGGACTAGAAATGGAAACGAGAACACTTTTGGAGCCCAAATCTTTTCCCTTGAATCTGCATCTGTCTCTATCTGTTTATAGAGACTAACTTTAGGGTAATGTGGTAAACAGAGATATTTATGATTTGCATATTAGTACTCTTTCCTTTTGTATCTATGTATTTACAAAACCCTGTTCAAGGTCACTTCCTGTGCCACATCAAAAAATGTTTTAAGTGCATATATTCTGCAGCTGACTCTTATGCAGTATATTAAGGCATTTTCAGTGCAGTATTAGCACAGCTTTGTTCAAGAATTCTGCCTTTCTTTGTGAATATTTACATTGCTGATTTTTTTTTTCTCCTCCCCTTCAAGCAATTTCAGACAGCTCTCATCAAACATGTAACTGTGAAAGTTTGTGTGGAATTGCTCAAGTTCAAACTGACTCTAATTCACATCGAGCCGCTGCAAGTCGCTGAGCAAGAACGAGGAGCAGAACAAACCAAATCTCGATCAACAGATGATCTCTGTGATACAGCTGTGCAGGAAAAGGACGTGGGTCACAGAGAGTTGGCATATGTGCTGCACACATCTGGAACAACAGGCTTTCCAAAAACTGTGAGGGTAACACACAAGTGTATACTCCCCAACATACTGCATCTGAGGTCAGTAAGGACTCCTTTTATGTGTCCTTTTTGTCTTTTTCTTTTAATATAAATTCAAAAGAACTTCCTTCTCTTTCTGCTCAGATCTTTGTTTCAGATGAGGGAAGATGATGTGGTTTTCCTCGCTTCACCTTTAACCTTTGATCCCTCAGTGGTAGACATTTTTGTCGCTTTATCATCTGGTGCTCAGCTCCTCATTGTCCCTAGTGTGATTAAGAAAATGCCCAGTCGACTGGCTCAACTGTTGTTCAAAGATCACAAGACGACTGTCCTACAGGCAAGTGTCGACCCATTAGAGTCTGTGTTTTGGTTGAGACAGTTTCTGTTGGCACAACTCCTTATTTTCATCGTTTACACAGGTCACACCCACTCTGCTGTTGCGCTTTGGCCATCGTATTCTAAAACAGGACGTGCTGTCATGTGGCTCCTCTCTGCGGGTGTTGGCTCTGGGTGGAGAAGCCTGCCCGTCGCCCGCTCTGCTGAGAAGCTGGAGACATGAGGACAACAAAACCAAAGTCTACAACATCTACGGTATCACTGAGGTTTCCTGCTGGGCCTGCTGTTACAGAATACCAGAGTCTCTGCTGCAGTCCAGCAACCTGTGAGTGTACCCCTTTTTAAAATGTTCATGACTTCTGCATGTTTATTTTAAATATGCTGCAGTTATTTAACATTACAAACACCATGCAGCATGATGTCTTCTGTGCCTCTCGGGACTCCCCTGATGGACACAGTGGTGGAAGTCAGAGATGAGCATGGCTGCATTGTTACAGAGGGTGAAGGCCAGGTCTTTATAGGTAGGAAGAAAATCAGGGTTCTCTACAAATGAATCACACTGAGATGAAGAAAATCCTTACAGATTCGTATGATCCTTTGTACAGGTGGAAAGGACAGAGTGTGTCTCCTGGATGATGAGGACACTGTTGTCCCCGGGACGATGAGAGCTACAGGAGACTGGGTGAATGTTAAAGATGCACAGCTGTACTACCTTGGACGGAGAGACCGAATGATCAAACGCAATGGGAAACGGGTGAACTTAGACAGCCTGCAGCAAGTAAGATGTTATCAAATGTATAAAGATAATTCAGGTTGAGTGATTCAGAAACGAAATAATTTCACTGTCTTCAGCCTCATGTCAGACCAATAAGAGTGTTTTACAAAATACACATGAAAAAACACATATCATGTGTGTTTTTAACATACTTAGGGCAAAGCTAATGCACCGATTGTGGCAAATTAAAGGAAAGTTTTGAACCCTCGACCCCAGCAATGAGGATATCTGGTGTCTCTGTTATGCACTGGTTTCCTCTACTTTTTTCCACTTTTTATGAAATTTTCTGTTAATATAAAAATTTGGATTAGTGCAGCTTCAGAATATGAAATTGGCCATTACTTTACCAATATTCTAGATTTTAAAGTTTTTTCTTAATAGATTTATTGTCACAGACACACAGCAATAAGAAAATTAAAAAAACAATTTCAACCGATTAATAATTAAGTTTTTAATTGGTGGTACCCCTTCTTGTAGTATAAAGCGCTTTGAGTACACAAAAACTGAGTAGAAAAGCACTATATAAGTACCAGTCCATTTACCATTTACCTTCTTAATGCTGTACTTTAGTCATGAGGATACTTTTCTTAAATTTTCAGTACACCATATGTCTTTTCAAGATCTCTACCTTTCTGATCTTGGTTTACATTTTATCAGAAATTTGGGTTAACTGGGACTAAAATAACAAAATGTCTTATTTTTGGCCACCATCTGCAATTCTTTATGTACTGACTCTATCTCCTCTCCTCCAGCTCATGCTGAGTCTGTCTCAGGTGGAGGCCTGTGCTGTGGGTCTGCACAAAGGATTTCGACTTCTTGCCTTTGTCGTGGCATCCACATCTGGACACCAGAAGGCGGCTTCTACCTCCTCATCTGTACAGCAACGTGCAGAACAAATTCCCTCCACTTTTGCTTTTGGTGAGCATGCAGAGAACCTGCCCTCTTCTGTCAAACACCCCCTGGAGGAGTCAGGCAGTGCAGATGGAGATCTGAAGAAACTCATTCTGAGCCAGCTGTCTCTGCTGCTGCCTGCTCACAGCGTTCCCGACACGCTGGTGCTCGTCCCGGCTTTATGCCTGACTGCTCACGGTGAGCATTAGCCACACTGTCACTGTTGAGGAGGAACAGTAGCTAATTCATTCACCATTTTATCCATTTGCTGTTCTAACGTATGCTTTTTGACAGGCAAAGTCGACATGGAGGCATTAGTGAGAATATATGAAAAACAGAGACTGTGTTTAGAGTCTTCACAGAGAAATTACAGTGAACTGAAGGAAACTCTTCAGGCTTTGTGGCGGGTATGTCCATTTTTGATGACACCACTCTACATTTAAAACACTGTTGTCTGTTCAATCTCAATATTTTAAACCATCTATCAACAGGACACTTTAAGTCTCGCTGCAGATGTGACGATTGACGAGAAGTCCAACTTCCTGTTCAGTGGAGGAGATTCTCTGAAGGCTCTCCGTCTCTGCGAAGACATCCTCACTACTGTGGGAGTGACCTCACCAGACCTTCTGGAGGTTATACTTGATGGGACCTTCTCTGACATCATGCATCATGTTGCTATAGCAAGAGGGATGCTGGAGCTTGAGAACAGCCCCTCGACACCATCTCAGGCCAAGAGACGGCACGATGATTCCACAGCTGTGGTTCTAGTGAAGAGAGAGCGCAAAGGCTCCACAGAAGCTGAGAGACTGCAGGTGGAAAAACAGGCTGTGAAAGTTATAAGAAGAGGGAGCGAAGTGATAGAAATGAACATCAAATATACAAAGGATGATAAAAAATTGCAGGGTGAAAAACTTAGAGAAAATGACTCTAGAGATGATGATGTGGGCCTCAGCCTGAGCTGGTCCTCAGACACAGGCAGATGTGTGGATGCTTCCCCGGTGCTTCTAGTACAAAACAGAACTGATCACAGGTCAGATTTGTCCACAACAACAGTGTTTATCGGCTCGCACTCTCACAGGATCCAGGCTTTAGATGTTGCCACCGGAAACCTTCTGTGGGAGCGAGTTCTTGGGGACAGAATCGAGGCCTCTGCTGCCGTGTCTCACTGTGGTACCCTTGTTGTAATAGGTCAGTGTCAACTCTCTCAATATCTGATTTAAATATTTTAACATATGATATTTAGATCATTTCTGGGGGTTTCTTTCTCAGGATGTTACGACGGCTGTGTGTATTTTTTGTGCACTGAATCTGGAAACACTCGGTGGGTATTTGAGACAGGAGATGCTGTGAAGAGCTGTCCGGCTGTGGATCCTCTCACTGGTCTGGTGATAGTGGGCTCACACGATGGGCATGTTTATGCCCTGAACTCACAGGTGAGTGCTTGATGTAAAGAGACACAAAGGCTCTAATGATTCGGGAAGCTCACAGATTGATGGTTACAATGGCGTGCTTGGAATAGACTCACCACATGTAACAAGCTACATATTTGTAATATCTTAGACCCTTAAATTAACCGTATTAGAAAACGCATTATGAATCAAAACCCAATACAAAAGAGAGTATAAAGGTAAATTCACTTTTACTGATTTGTATACATAATTCTTGTGTTATCATTGGTTAATTTCTAACTGGTATTTTTTTTTTTTTTGTCAATAACTGACCGGTCTTTTGTTACTGTCACTGCATCTGTGACCAAACTTCTCTTCACCTCTCTGGACTGATAAAGGTGTGCGTTTTGTGTTTTCAGGCTCAGCAGTGTGTTTGGAAGCGTCACTGTGGTGGAGGAGCTGTGTTTTCTTCTCCACGTCTTCACCCATCACGCCACCAGCTGTATGTGGCATCACTAGGAGGACGCCTGCTCTGTCTCAACATTGTGAGTGAAAGTCATTTTGCCATTTGGTACATAAGTGACACAAAGAAAAGGAAGAGACTCCTCTCTCTGCTATTAAAATTATTTATGTTGCCAACAGCCAGAAGTAAAAGTCTATTTAAATCACAACTTTTGTCATAAATATTTTATGATGGCTTTGAGTTTGTTAGTATAATCACGGACATCAGAAACTTGCTACTGATTTAATAAAAAAGAAACATGTAAGAAAATAATCAGAGTGCTGGCACTATATGTCTTACAAGTGTTTCTCTTTCCCAGGACAGTGGAGATATCTTGTGGTCGTACTGCAGAGACACTCCTTTCTTCTCATCACCAAACTGCTTCTCTGAGCACGTTGTGGTCGGCTCAGTCGATGGACACATCTGCTGCTTCAGCAACACGGGGAAACTGGTGAGGAGCTGTCTTCCTGTTACAGTATTTTACAGTTTAAATATACAAAACCTGATTTGCTAAAGGTTTGGTGTTTTCTGTCACAGTTTGACACAGTAGAGTTTGTGACTTTTGTAAATGAGAGATTTCAGGGTTTGTTTGTTTACTGAGTGTGGACTCATGGTGAAAAAAGGGAAGGGGTCTGAGTACTTTCAGAATCCTCTCTAATTCATCACTGTATGACCCTTGTGTGTCTTTCGCAGCTGTGGCAGTTTCTGACAAAGGGTCCAGTCTTCTCCTCTCCATGCATCACGCCAGACCAGCAGAGGCTTCTGTGTGGATCACATGACGGTCGTCTGTACTGTTTGAACTGTGCAGATGGCTCTTTGGTTTGGACTTTTCAGACTACAGGCAAGGTGTACTCCACCCCATGTGTGTTTGACGGCTCTTTTGTGGGCAGGAGGGGGATTCTGGTGGGCCTGGCCTCCACTGATGGCACAGTCTGGATCCTGGATGGAAAAGACGGACAAATGCTGGCCTCGCACGCTCTACCTGGGGAGCTGTTTTCATCCCCGGTAGTGTGGGAAAGGTCTCTTGTAGTCGGGTGTCGTAATGACTATGTGTATTGTTTAAAGCTGGTTGTAAAAGAGGAAACATAGAAGGATTTAATGTATTTTTGTACCTTTTTTAAATAATAATCAGTTTCTGTGTCAGAGCAGTGTGGGTGCTTTGGGAAATACGATTTTAATTAAAGTTCAGGGTTTAAAGTGGAACTATTAAGCTTTTCCTTATTTTTTGAGATCTATATATCTTGTTACATTAGCGGATGATCCTATTAAATACGGTTAAAGTTTTAAGTAATCCCATTAAGCCAAAGGTTCAGGCTTCAGTCTGCTCTAAAAGCTTAGTTCAGACTTTTTCTTTTTTTTTAATTCACAGATCTGTATAATTTCAAAGAGAATGGATATCCCTAATATGGTCATCTCGGGCACACAGCTCTGCCCCACCCACTAGGGCAGCTTTAGGACTTGCCAAAACATAGAAAAGCTGTAAATGGAAACAGCCAGTTTCCAAACCTTGCACCAATGACTCTTTGTCTGCACTGTACACAGCAGAGTTTACATGCACATTGCATGTTGCACTTCTGACACATCTAGTAAACAAGAGAAGATGTACCTTAAAGTCCAATGCCCGCTGTTATGCACCAAAACCATAGCAAAACAATGCACACCATTTTTAGATCATGGCGCTGGTGATAAGGAGGGGCAGCCAATTAGAAGAAAGTTGGCGTAGAGGGAGGAGGAAGCGAGCTAAAATGGCTTGTTTCATACAAAGGATGAACTGAAGGGCTGTCCTAAAGCCTAGTATAAGATAAACATGGATTATTTTGAAATGTGAATCATACAAAGCTACTCTAGTAGAGTCCTTGAGTAAATATATGGAGCTGGAAATAAGCATAGTAGTTTCCCCTTTAAGATTTTGAACAGACTGAGCCTGCAGTCCTGTGGTTCAGACATCAGTATTTAATTTACATTATTCATAACATTTTGTATCTCCTTAAGAATTTTTTCATATCTCTAAGTGGGACAAAAAAGTGCAAATAATACCAAACATTTTTTGTTACATATAACACTGCGTACACTACACTATTGTGCACGACCAAAGTTAGAAACAAAATGACAAAGTAAATCTACCTCTTTTAGGGGCCTCTTTTTGACCGAACCTCTGGTAATGCCTTTGACTTACATACAGTACATACTTACATACATACAGATCATTAAGTGAATGGCAGGAAATAAGAATCAAGGGGTTTTTTTCATAGAGGAAATGCTTACATTATGTAGGATCGTATCACATTTAAGAGGAAGTGATGGCATAAGCCTACTAACATAAGCGTGTTACAGGAGGAAGCTACAAGAGTCATAGGTTTACAGTTAGCAGGTGTTGTCTGTCTCCATAAGCAAAGCAAAAAAAAATCCAAATTACATCATCACACAGCTGTGAGGATGAGGTGCAGGTTCACCATAAATGCCCAGTAACACTTGTTGTCCTCAGTGCTGTGTTTAGGTGCACCCACCGTGTGTGTGATTACAACAGATTCTGTGTTTTTTTTGTTTTTGTTTTTTTTAATCATGACAAAATTGTACAATAGCTCCTTGGACAGCTATCACAGTCATCACGGACACAGTGAGAATTGTTAAGCTAAGATTTTCCAGTATGAGTTTTAAAAAAAGGCATCTTTTGTACATGACAAACAAGGCTCAGAGAAAAGATATGGTAGAGACAGATCTGCTGCTTTACATAAATAATACCAAGGAGGGCAGAGAAGATGCCTGTAACACTTCCAGTAGCAGATTCAGCAGGGTCATGCTGAGTTTTTAGTTTTACTGGTAGCCCTTAAAACATGATTCAGACAGTTACCCTCTGTTGATTAAACATGGTCATAGATCAGAGCTTCACCTCTATAATACAGAAGTGTTATATTGTGTTGAGCAAATGATTTATTTACAACCATGGTGACACAGTTGGCTACACAATCAAAAAAAGAGGGTTGGCTATTGCAGTGGCCAACCATGGTTGTGATTGGCTGCAGAGGACTTTTAGGGACATATACTTTGTGTGTTTTTATACAGTATGTGCATGCTCGCATCAATTGTTTATATCTGTGCGATTGTATTGGAATAAGTGACTGTGAAGCACACTTTAACATGATAATAGTACCAGCCAGTGTGTGGAGGGTTAGGGGGTGATGGAGAGAGCTTTACTGGTTTCAGAGTCAGGAGGAGTATTCAAGGTGAGATGAGAGGTTTCAGAGGGGAGGGACAGTTAATAGTGACTCTCCCAAGTGCTTCAGAGTCTGTGGGCAGTGTGCACTTTCGATGTAGACCGGAGAAGCTGGCGGTTGATGGTGTTATTTGATGATCTGAGGACAGTCGCTCCAGGCTTTGGCCTTTCGTTTGGCCAGTGCAAGCCAGGCCGGCTCTGTGGAAACCTGTGGAGAGTCACTGGAGGGGAAGCGCTTTGACATCTCTTTGACAGCAGGTGGCGACGGTGTGGAGTCTGCGATCTCAACTGCAACAAAAAATGCAGTGTAAAAACAGGTTACAAATCTGTTACACCACATCCCATTTTTAGGCTCATTTTAAAAAAGTTGAAATTTGACTAAGGGCTTCACTTTCCTAGAGCTCAGGGAATAAATAAATTGGCCAAGACTATATGTCAGCAAAATGTTGACATTACTATAGTACAGTACAAAGGTTCTTACCAGTGACAGAGCTCGGTAAAGTGTTGGCCTTTTTCAGCTGTTCCCGGCGCTCAAATTTTCCCAGGAGGCTGTCGGGTCTCTTGGGCTCCTCTGGTGTCTGAGGTTTAGAAGAAGGACTGGTGCTCCCACTTCCTTTGCTCTCTGTGGGGCTCACCAGCATAACCTGCAAAAGAGATTTGGGATTCATTCAAAACATGGAAACTATGTTACGGAGATCATGAGAAAGTGGGTAAAGAGGTTATCTGGGCCGCATACACTGTCTCTCTCTTTAGCTTGTTTTTCTGCCAGTTTGGCCTCTCTTTGGCTACGGCGCTCCTCCCGGTTCTGCTGCTGCTCCCTGAAGCCCTTCTGCTTCTGCAGAGCCAGTGTGATCCACAAGGGTCCAGCCTCCTTCTCCTGGACCCTCGCACTGTCCAGTGAGTGCCTGCTCTGTAGGGATGGTTTTTCTGCAGGGGAACACATTCACACTAGGATATCACTATGAATAGATATTGTTGGAAATCTGTGATACTACAAAACACTATTTTTAATTTAACAGAAGAAGTCAAAGCTCTTAAGAGGGTCAGTTCATCTCAAAATCAAATTTCCATATTTTTCCTCTGTACATATTTTTCTTTGTACTTAACAAGAATGGGTGTAGTTTGGTAGAAAGAAAATAGTTCCTACATAAAACTGCTCACACAAAGGTTTGTGGGTTTTTATTTAATCATTTAGCTCAATTATATTCAAGAGAAGGCAGACATCTCTACTGGCAATATCACCAACTTATTCCAAAACAATCTAGATGGATAAACAGCAATTTGAACCATCCTTTTAAGTAGTAAATGTTCTCAAGATACTGCAAATGCATTTATTTGGTTTCTTCCCAATATTTAGATGAGAAGACGGATGTTACTTATGTCTCTTTACTTAAACAGGAAGCTACAGTCTGGAGACGGTCAGCTTATCTTAGCATTAAGTCTGAAAATGGGGTGAAACAGCTTGCACAACTCTGTCTAAAGGTAACAAAATCAGCCTACCAGCTCATCTTAAGCTCATTAACTCATATTTAATGTTATAATTTCAGCTAACTAACAGCAAGAATGCTAGTTAAAGTGATATTGACCTCTCCTGATCAGCTCCGTCTTTCTGTCTGCCTTCTCCCTCCAGGGTATGTTAATGGAGGGGAAGAATGATCTCTTCTCCTTTGGCTCTTCTTCCCCTTGGATCTGACTTTGGCTGCTCCTGTGCAACTGGGCCACCGCTGAAGGTTCCTCACTCCTGCCAGCTTGCTCCTGGCTGGATGAATCTGTGCCCCCTATACTTTGCATCATATCATCACTGGGAGGCCCGCGAACTACCTTAGGTAGCGGTGATGGAGGAGGTGTTGGGACAGCACCTGTAGGCTTAGGTGATGTCGCTGGCCTGCGGTAGGGCGGTGGTTTGGAAAGCACTTTCTCACCCTCGCTGTGTGGAGTTGGGCTCGGAGACTTACTCAGTTTACCCCGGGGCACAGCGGGGGAGGGAGATGTGTGTAAATACTTGCCAACCGCACCCTCTTTCTGAGGTGATGTGGGGCTTGATTTTTCAGAAAAAACAGAGGAAGTGTCAGAGTCTGGCTCAATGGGAGTGAGAGGTGAAGGGACGCCATCAAAGCTGTCCCCAGCACTGTAGCGTTTCTTCCTTTTCTCTGTGGACTGCTCGCTGTGAAAACGCAGAGAGTAGTTGGTCCTCCTTAGCTTTATGCCAAAAGGAGAGGGCTTCTCCTCACTGTCTTGGCCATGCTCCTCTCCCTCCTCTCTGCTTTCAGATGCCTCTGTCTCACTCTGAACTCTGCTCTTGAACTCTGCCCCTTCAGGTTTCACTTCAGGACTGGGAACCAGGAAAGAAGGAAGGTCTTTGGCAAACATACACTCGTCTGACCCTCTTTCTATGATGCGGACACTTTTACTTGTCCTGTTCTGAGGTTTACTTGTTGGAGAGGGAGAGGCTGCAGTGGGGCTTCCAGGTGGAGCAACTTCCTCTCCTGTTTCTTTATCATCCGCACTAAACACCTCAGAGTTCCTATTTGAATCTCCAAACTTTTTCTTTGCGGGGGTGATGGAGAACTTGGCGCTGGCAGACATGGTCTTCCTGAGGTTCGTGTGAGCAAACAGAGACTGTTCTTCACTGCTGGATTGAGGTTGGTTCCTGCTGGGCTCTGCGTGCTCTTCATACTTCCCCTGCTCTACTCCCTTGAATATCTTTGATCTAATACTCGCCCATTCTGCCAGGATGGCCGCACTGGACTGGTCGGTAGAGAGCGTGGATTCATTGAGTGATTTGGTTTTTCCAGACTTGCGTTCCGGGGAAGTCTTGCTCTTTGTTGGCGGCGTTCCCTGGGCCTTTCTATCCTCTCCCAAACCCAGCAGGGACTTGCAGGCGGTGTCTTTGATCTGATCTAAATTGACAGCTGTCCCACATAACTGGGCACCTGTCACTAAGATGGCTGTATGAGGGACATATGGAGACGTTGGCAGGTTGGGGGAGTCTGGTCCTTCAGAGGAGGAAGCCTTTGCTCCATCTCTTTGATAAGCGACAGCACTGCTCTGGTGGCTGGAGGTCGGTGTAACAGGCGTCAGATTGACCTTCTGGAAGAGAATCTGTTTCTCACCAGAGGACACTTTAAAAGAAAAAGGCCTCTGTCTCTCCTCCATCTCCCTCCAGCGTAACTCTTCAGCTCTCCTCTTCCTCTCTTGTGGGTCAAAACTCCCATCACCCTCCTCTAATGACATCCTCCTCTGCTCCTCTTCCTCTTTTCTCCTCTTCTCCTCTGCTGCCTTTTTTTTCTTTTCTTCTATTTCCCACAACCTCAGCTTCTCTGCTTCTTCCTTTTTCTTTCTTTCCTCTTCTTCTTCCATCAGCTTCCTCCTCTCAGCCTCAAGCTCCTGCTGCCTCCTTTCCTCTTCCTCTCGCTTCCTCCTTTCCTCCTCCTCTTGCCTCTTCCTTTCCTCTTCCCTCCTTTGTTCTTCTAGCCGTCTCCTTTCTTCCTCTTCTTCCCGCTGTCGACGCTCCTCCTCTTCTTGCATCCTCCTTTCCTCTTCCAGTCTCCTCATCCGCTCTTCCTCTTCCTTTCGCCTCCTTTCTTCCTCTTCTCTGATCCTCCTATCCTCTTCTTCTCTGATCCTCCTTTCCTCCTCTTCTTTGATCCTCCTTTCCTCCTCCTGCCTTCTCTTTCTCTCTGCCTCCTCTCGCAGCCTCCTCTCTTCCTCTTCCTGCTGTTGCTTACGACATCTCTCCTCCTCCAGTTCACGCAGCCTCAGCTCCTCTGCTCTCCTCCTTCTCTCTTCTTCCTCCTGTCTGAACCTCAGCTCCTCTACTCTTCTCCTTCTCTCTTCTTCTTCCTGTCTGAGCCTCAGCTCCTCGAGCTCCCTCTTCCTCTTCGCCTCCTGTCGTTCCTCCTCATGGAGTCTTTGTTTCTTGAAGCTTTCGAGGGACTCAACAGATGCTCTGCGTTGGTCGTCTGTGGAGACGCCAGCCACCTCTAGGTTCTCTTGCATCATACCAGGAATGGATACCTCTTGGAGGTCCTGGAATGCAAAAGTGCAAGTAGTGTCAGTTTTCAATTCAATTCAATTCAGTTTTATTTATATAGCGCCAAATCACAACAACAGTCGCCTCAAGGCGCTTTATATTTTAGGGTAAAGACCCTACAAATTAGACAGAAAACCCCAACAATCGGACGACCCCCTATGAGCAAGCACTTGGCAACAGTGGGAAGAAAAACTCCCTTTTAACAGGAAGAAACCTCCGGCAGAACCAGGCTCAGGGAGGGGCAGCCATCTGATGCGACCGGTTGGGGATGAGGGGAAACAGAAGAGAGGAGAGGGAGACAGGACAAAAAGGCACACAGTATTCTTAACAATAACAAAGGGTGTCACAAAATAAACTGACACGCAAACCCACAATTAAGGAAACTCACCTGCGTGAACCGTCTGTGTTTGCGGGAAACCCTCTGGTTTTTGGGTTTGACAGAGAGTTTATGTTTGGCAGCGGTGTTGTCTAAGCGAGGAACAGACTGCGGGACTGCATCCAGGTTGATAGACTCAATTGTACCAGTGGGTGGAAGAACTCGTTTGGACCTTGGAGACTTCACTGGAGGGCTGTGTGGTCCAGATGACTGAGCTCCCTGGATCTGCTTTTGCCACAACGAGAAAGTTTTTTGTTTTTTTTTAATCTAATCGAAAACTCATCTCAGCTTCAGTATATTCCAGCAATTTAATATTTAACATTTTTGGAGTTGGACAGTTACAAGCACAGAGCAAACAGCAGTTCTGTTGGAGATTCGGGTTTGTGTTTCACTGCTAGTAGTGGCCAGTAGCTATAACGGCCTGTAGCCGCGAACTGCTCACCTCACAGTAGTGAGGAGCAGGACTACAAAGGTCTGTAAAACTCACTTCTTTCTAACTCTACACATTCCACAGATTTTCTTGTTTATTAGGGCCACTTTAAGTTAAAAAACAAACAACAAATAAATAATTATTTTTCTTACCAATTTGACTTTATCTTCTTGCAGATTTGTATTTTTTTCATCCTACATTTCTGAGGTTTCTTCCCATCATAAAATATACACGTTTTTTCTCATAATTTTAAAACTTAAACTTTGGACATTTTTTTCTTGTGTTTTTTATCAAAGTATTATGCCCCTGCCCCCTCCTCCTATTTTTTCAATTCATTTATTTATGTATTTATTTAATTTTACAACAGTGGCCCTAATTCACCATGACATACCAGAGCCACAAAAGGTTTTATACAACTTCTTCACCTGTTTAGTGCTGCCCAAGACTCAAAGAGAACAAATTTTGATGTGTTAAATCATAGAGTCCGGCTTTAAAAAAGAAAAAAATACACCAGTCAGTCATCTAATACCTTGGGGTCTGTTTTTGGTGGCTCTGCTTCTACCTGGGCCAAAACCTTCAGAGGGCTCCGGGGAACCTCTTCCTCATCTGAACTGCCCTCATCTCCCTCACTTCTCCTCAGAGAAGGCAGTCTTTGGCCAAACTTTATGCCTTGTGCTATCTGCCTCTGTGAGGACAAAAAAAAAAAAAAAAAAGATTACAACATATGGAGCAAAGAGAAATGTTGAGCTACAGAGTGTATGAGTGTACATCCCTGTAAGGCTCACCTGCAGATTCTTCACTTTATCCGACACGTTTTCCTGGGACATGCTGTGATCTAGACCGGCCTCCTTCACCGGCTCCTCTGGAATGAAGATGCTGTCGTGTGAGAGAGCTCGAGATCCGATGGGATTCAACTCCCTGCAGGAGAAGGAGTGTCTTCAGTGTTGCAGTGTGTAAATTCTGTCAGTCATTCATTCATCACAAGCTTGGTGCAGCAAATCATTTTACACAGTGAAATGATTGACCTCATTACACGCCTGCAGCGTCATCATTACAAGCTCACAAGCTCTTGTGTGAACAAGTTTGCTGTTTGATCTGTTTCAAAGCAAAGCCTCACCCTTATCTCTACAGATTGTGTCACCTCAACTTGCAGCATTTTATAATCAAGTATTTTAACACTTTCATTTTTCTCGAAGGGAAATAGGAAGCCGAGTTGCTTTTGGCAGAGAAAATAAACATCTACTAGAAAATAGGAAAGAAATTTAGACCTTTGGTAGTAAAGTGAATGGACGATAAGCTCAGTTTCCTTGTGTATAACGTAGCCAATTATGTGTTTAAAAAAAAAAAAAAAAATGTGATCTATGTACTGACCTCAGATTTTGACTGGACTCGTCATCAGATGTAACTCCATTGCACACTTCCCCTGTAGAAAAACTGGCTTTTAGCTCTGCTCCATCAAAGCCCCCTTTAGCCTGTCTTTTCTTCTTCTTCCCAAACAGTCGTCTGAAGGGCTGAAATTTGCCCTGTCGTCTTCTCTCTGCTGGAAAAATAAGAATAGATGACAACCACAGCCACATGCAATCAGATCATTAATCTTTATATCTTACCTTTGGGCAAGATAAAGAGCAGGATGGTGCTTACGGGCATGTTGTTTTTTTTTGTTTTTTTTTTTTACATATGTGTGTAGATAATGAAATGCAGTTGATGGAGTTAGAAGAAAACAACTCAAAATAGCAGATGGAATGAGAAGAAAACCTTGGCTCTTTGGTTCATACTTGCTTGTATTTATAGGAAGTGGGAAAGATAAACAGCACATATATAAACAGAGCGCTAACAGTCAAAGCTGCTTTAAAGAAAATGGTGACCAAATCCCGTTTTTACTGACTGAAAACAAATCCAAGACTGAAAGCAGTGAAAACTCACAAAGACATCCCGGTTATCCTCACAACTCAAAAAGTTAACGTCAAATGTGTGACTCACATTTGACCAGCACTTCAGTAAATAACTCTCAAAGCCACATGTATCACAGGTAACTCTTGGCAGATTCACTAATCTATCAGTCTGTGAGGTAATTACTTGCAGTGTGTCGTTTTAGACGTAATAAAACAGAGGAGTTGTCATAAACCCTGTTAGTGCTGGCAAGCTCAGTGCTGATTCATGGGGAAGTGTTCAGCAAGAGTGGAGAATTTGACTTTGGACTTTCAGCAAATATCTTTACCACCTCATCATTATCCATGCCTGTAAGTTATAAACTATTAAGCTAAACTTTCCCATGTGTAAAAACAAAAACATCTCTCTGTGTATCTGTGATCCCACCAGTGATTTTTTTTTTTTTTTTGCTTGACACCATTTAACCAGAAGGCCAACGGCTCACGCTCCATCACAAATCACAGGTTATTGTCCATAAAACAACAAATGTGACCTTGACCTTGAGCAGTTTGGGTGAAGACCCATTAGGTGATTCTTGTGAACTGTGGACAGACGGATGCCCCACCATGGCTTGAGCTCATCGGTCCTTCAGATGGATGAGCTAAAAATGTAGGCAAATATCTAAATGATCTCCACCAAGGAGGTAATGTGATTGTTTATTTTTTGGTTAGCAGGATAAATCAAGTAGTTATTAACAAATTTTATCAGAGGTGTGGCTTGGCCAAATTAGAAGGAAACAACTTTTGGAGTCAATCCAGTTCTGGATCTGGATCCAGGAAGTTTTTGGTGGATTCTTCATCATTGTGAGATAGGGCATACTTGGATATCTCATGTGATCTCCTCACTAATACAAACCAAACTAAAACTAGGAGACATCCCCTGATTTTCTTAAGACTTATCCAGATCCTGATATCCTGCTTGATCCAGGGACTCTATTGATGCATGGTATGGAGGGAATTTTCAGCCTTAGCAGAGGTGACGTGTTTCAAGAAGTATTGCAGATCATTTCTCGGTGAATCTTCAGAACTGCTTCAGCTACCCAGCTGTATGTTTTGCTTTTGTGGAGGTCCACTACACGAACTAAGTGGGTGAGGTTACAGAGGTACAAAGCTACTCTACACCACTGTGCAGACAGGCATTCACTGAGCTCCATGGGTATCCCTTTCAGTGCTATAAGTAGAAACTGGTGTGGGATTTCACTTTGCATGCTGCTCACTAAAACAGAGGCATCATGGGAAATGATACAGTAAACTAATTTCCCCACTCCTTGACCCTGAAGTATTCACATTTTTTGCGTGGAAGAGTGAGGAGATGTTTACACAAAGATACTTAAAAAGTCGAGGGACAGATGTTTCCATCTTGTCCACACTTTACTTGAATTATTAAGAGATTATATTTGACTTCGCTGGAGTCCCTATTCATTTCACATTCTCTAACTGAA
>VUQI01024141.1:4384-16633 GCA_015106735.1 Paratilapia polleni | reverse complement strand
ATGGTGTGTTTTATAAAGTTTTGGGATTTTTTTTTTTTTTTTTTTTTTTTTTTTTTTTATTACAAAATTTTTTTTTTTTTTTTTTTTTTTTTTTTTTTTTTTTTTTTTTTTTTACCAGAAACAAATCTGGTGGAGGTAATGATACACTGAAAGAATATTCTTACAGTTACTTAAAACACTCAAATGCTGTTTTCTGGGTACTGTTTGAGTATAAGGGCTGCTGCTGTGATTTGTTATTTCTGCTACCGACCCTGACAGCTGCTTAGAGCAATAGCTGTCCTTACCGTCTGAGAATTTTCACTCCTGTTTTTGTGCATAAAACCCAAAGAACAAAAACTACATGTCAACAGCCCTTGTCAAATACTTTTTATTTACTTAATGGTTGCACTTACATGTAAATAAAAACATGATTCCTCATCTTGGCTGGATTAATTTCATTTCAGTGTTCAACTAGAATAAATACCAAGTAAGATGAGGTAGTGAGGATGTCAGGCTCAAGTCTTTTAGGACTTTAAGGGAAATCCTCTGCCAGGAGCTGCATAGTTGACTTTGAGAGGCCCAGGTGAGTGTTGTTGAGGTAGTTCAGACACCTAATGTGGGAGAAAAGTCATTTGAATGAATATTAATGTACACAATTATTTAAAATTTTAGATATTTTAAAGTGATAGTTCACTCTAAAATTAAATGTACGTTTTTTTTTTCCCCCTCAGGTGTGTAGTGTTATTTATCCATCTAGATATGTTTTGGTGTCGGGGTGGTTTATGACAGAAGGATAGCAGTAAGAGTAAAACAGAATATTTACAATAACGTAGTGAGACCTGCGGTGATGTATGGTTTGGAGACGGTGGTGCTGACAATAAGACAGGAGGCCGAGCTGAAGGTGCTAAGATTTTTGTTGGGAGTGACCAGGATGGACAGGATTAGAAATGAGTATATCAGAGAGAGACAGCTCAGGTTGAGTGGTTTGGAGACAAAGTTGGAGAGGCAAGGCTGACATTGTTTAGATGTGCAGAGGAGGGATAGTGGATATACTGGGCAAAGGAGGTTATATGTAGAGCTGCCAGGGAAGAGGAAAAGAGGAAGGGTTCAGAGAAGAGGATGCTAAAGATATGGTGAGATGGAGGCAGACAATCTGCTGTGGCAACCCCCTAAAGGGAGCAGCCGGAAGAACAAGAAGATTTGTTTTGGTGCGAGTTTCCTAATTTGGGAGATAGTTGCTGCAGAAGAGTCTGCCTCCTCCTTGAATATAATGAAATTAAATAACACTTTGCTTGTGGTGTTCAAAGCAACAAAAATAAATTTTAAAAAGTCTCAACAGCAACATCTCTTTCCAGAAATCATGGCCTGGTTACTCCAAAACCAACCTCAAACCTTGAGCAGTTTCATGTAGAAACCAGAGCTAAAATCTTGGCTTCCAGTGATTATTAAAACAACATAACTGAGACAAAATGATTATTGTGCTGCACTTTTTTGCAGCACAATAATCTGCAAAAAAACTTTTATTTTTTATTTATTTATTTATTCTTAAAGTTTATTAAATCCCAGTAACTCTTAAAAAAAAAAAAAAATTAACCATAATTTCACAGCCTTAGTAGGAACGATTTTCTTTCAGCTGTCTACATCTGCCAACTAAAAGAAGCATGCCGCTAAATGATATTACAGCTCAGCCAAGGGGGCAAGCCACTAATGTTTGCATCCTGCATCTGCTTTGAGTGCAAGGCCAGTGTCATTTAGTTCCATTATAGTCAAGAAAAAGCATCTCCATAGCCAAAATCTCAAGAACTAGACAATTTACAAAAAAAAAAAATCTAGATGAATAAATAGCATTACAGGCCAGATATATAAAATGAATGTTGGGATGAATTGTGCCTTTAATACGTGGAACTAATTTTATTCAAAGGTAAGACTTGATTGATAGTCTGCTTGGAGCAGCACGGCGGTGCAGTGGTTAGTACTGTCACCTCACAGCAGGAAGTTCCTGGGTTTGAATATACTGGCCAGCTGGGCCTTTCTGTGTGAAGTTTGCACGTTCTCCCTGTGCCTGCGTGGGTTATCTCCAGGTACTCCACCCACAGTCCAAAGACACGCTGGTAAGATTAACTGGTGATTCTAAATTGGCCATGTGAATGTGAGAGTGAATGGTTGTCTCCATGTGTAAGCCCTGTGATAGACTGACAACCTGCCCAGGATGTACCCCACTTTTTGTCCTATGACACCTGGGATAGGCTCCAGCCCCAGTACGACCCTGAATTGGACAAACGGTTCAAGAAAATGGATGGATAGACAGCTTGGATCTAGATGAATTCGTAAAGAAGCAGCATGATTTAAGATACAGCTATCATCTGCCATTCACTCTCACACGTGGACTTATTGTGATGTTATAAACTGGATAACTACATAAAAATCACCCTGCATTTCTTTCATTTATGATGGCTCACCACTTCTGGATTCTTTGCTGTTTAAAGTGAGGCCTCCTGAAGTTAAAACTGAATTTAAACCATGTGTCTGACTCACCTCAACGGCTCCTGTTTTTGTTGCTGTGCTTTATGTGAGCAACAGATGGAGCGGAGGACCGGCATGTAGTCAACACATACAGCCCGTCTGTTCCCCAGCAGACCGAAGGCTTTACTGCCGAGCACCGCCCTGCTCAGTCTGTATCTCCTTTGGGACACACTGGAGGGACAGGAACAAGTATAACAGGGTGAAAAAGAGGTATTTTGGTGTTCTGCTTTATAATGTGCACAATATTCTAAATGTTGAGTGAAACCATTTAGGTTTTTGAAAATGAATGCATAAATGTGAAGCCCCCACATGCATTCATGAGCTTCCTCCTCCTGGAGCTCTTTAGCAGGTAGAATGTAGTTCTATGTACCTTTTCACTGAAGATGCTTTTAGTCATTTAATTGAAATGGTCAGGCTTTCTTTGGTTGGTGTCTTCCTTTTAAATGAATTTGGACAAGAATTTATATATATTTTAATATAAAGCAGAAGCCTTGAAACTTTAACGTGATGACTAAAGTGTATGGCTGGACAACTAAAATGGAAAGACTGTAAACAACTTGAATTGGTATTCAGAAGATGAGATGGAGAGCACTCACCTTTGCTCACACAGAGGCTGAAAACCAAAGCTCAGGCTCCGTCTTTTAGAAGAAGTTAACACAAGTCTCTCCATCAGCCTCCCCCACCTTTTGTCCTCCATCACTTGTCTGAGTTTTTGCACTTCAGTCCACACCTTAGACACTCTCCACAAACACCTATAACCCCCCAAACCTTCAACAGCAGCTTGAATGTCCAACAGCCTCTCCTGACTCCAACTGCTGCCCTCTCCGTCCCTCATCTCATCCAACAAACCATCCTTTATCTCTGCTCCTGTCCACACAAACGCCTCAGGTGTGCATGAGTCAGAAACATGTGTCCCTGCAGACAGCAGGGTGGCATCAAGGCATGACATGAGGTCAAAAAAGTCAGTCAGGGCATCTAAACACTCTCTCTCCCCTTTAGCTGCAATTTGTTCAGCCTTACCACTTGAATTCAGAGCTCTTGAAGGAGCCCCATTGAATGAAAATAATGTTTTTTGAAGTGTATGGGTCAAAATGTCAGATGATGTAGTGTTATATTTCCTTCTGCTAAGCCTTGACATACTCCTTACAGATTTGCTGTTGGTCAGTGAAGCCTTTGCACTGATGCTTTTATTCTGCTGCTGGATGTGAAGAGCAACGTCAGAGGGCTCCCTCTGTAGCCTAGAATAAGGCACCGTTTCCAGGCAGTGGACTGAAGTATCCTCAGCTGCTACAGACAGGAGAAGCTCCAGGTTGGAATAGAGAAGAGGCACGCCTCGTCTCCAGCTCTCAGTGAGAAGTATCAAGAGCTCGTTCACGTGAATTTTAGACCATGACTGAGAATCAAAAATAAATACCATAGATTGGTAAGATTCATTTTCTTTGGAGAAACGATCATGAGGATTATGCAAAAATGCAAAAATACAAAAACTTGCCTTTAGAAGGTTCAGCAAATGGTCTGGGGTTACACCATGAAGACCCAGCATGTTAGCAGAGCAGCCCGTTTCGTATGGAGGAAGTGAGTCTAAACGTTCTCCTTCGGCACCATTTGAGTCTAGAACAGGAAAAAAAAAAAAAATACTGCAAATCTGTACTAGCATTAAAAGTCTTCTTTAATATTATTTATGCTTTCTTTAGAGAACCTTACACTGTACACTGATAGGTTTCTTAGGCAAGGACCCCCATTGAGATTGCCACCTTCCACCACCCTGCACCCAGAGCTGCAGCTGCAGCAGGCAGCGTCTGACATCACCACAGGTGAGTCTGAGGAGGCTCCTAACATCATCCAAATCCAGTCGCACTCTCTCAGCCAAACACACCAGCTGCAGGTAACTGCAAATATTCACCTTCGAAAAGATGCAATTAATGAAAAACTGGGTCTTTTTTCTTTTTGTTGATGGTGCATGTGCTTAATGGCACATTGAGCAGCCAGATTTCTGGCACAAACATACAAGAGGAGTGTGGAGCTACTTCCAAACACATCCATTTAGTTTCCACTGAAGCTGTATAAGGTTGTTGAGGTAATTTCGACTTACTGCTGATGGAGTTTTGAAAATGATTTCATCCAAACTGCTGTCAAATCTCTCCTTGAAGAGGGGATCTGAGGAAGACATTTGTTTTGAATCAGCAGCTCATTTTTAAAAGTAAAATTCAAACTGTGTGTGTTTACCATTCGTGGTCAGAATGACTGGTCTTTTAGTGGTAGTCATAAAAGCCTTGATGGCTGCAAGGAAACCAATGTCGCCATCAAATATAACATCAACCTGTGGAAGCAAACAATTGCAAAATGGTGAACCTGGAGCAAACACGGTTAATGTGGCTTTATTTGTCACACAGTGTTTACCTCTTCAAACAGAATGAGTGATGTGGCTGTCTTTTTGTCCTCTGGGACTGTTTCATCAGAGCCCGATGATGAGTTGACCAATTTCTTATCCTCTGGCTTTTCAGATGGTGACGGGCCACCAGACAGTAAGTGATCTGCTTTGGCCTTCATCTTAAAATAGTGAGCCAGAGTGACTGTGGCTGGCTTCACTTTTCTCCTACGACCAGAGCAGCTAACATTCTGCGCTGTTCTCCTTTTTGAGGTGTAGGTGACCTTTTTAGGAAGCACCATTTTTCCTGTTAACAGAAAACACAAATGCCTGTATGATATGGTAAAATGATGTCTGTGTTACTGTCTACAGATGTAAATCTAAACACCACAAGGTTTTCAAGTTTTTCCACAAAAGAGCCAAGGTTTATGATTTTTTTGCATTACAATGAAAACAGAGTCATCATCATCAGTGTCCTACCAGGTAAAGTCTCAGATTTAGAAGTGCAGATGTTGGTGTTAAAGTTGTTGAAGTAAGCTGGTTTCAGTGGGTCTTTCCCCGACGTCTCCACTAGGTGCGACTGGGTAACCTCCTTTAGCTGGGACAGAACATGGCGGCCACTGCGCTGTGAGGAGCAGTTCACCTCAAACACCTTTG
Source organism: Paratilapia polleni (assembly GCA_015106735.1). Classification (NCBI taxonomy): domain Eukaryota; kingdom Metazoa; phylum Chordata; class Actinopteri; order Cichliformes; family Cichlidae; genus Paratilapia; species Paratilapia polleni. Next base: position 11,106 of record VUQI01024141.1, on the reverse strand, counting down.
ATTGAGAAGAAAAATAAAAGTGTGGAGACCTGCTCAAAATCAAAAATTGTCACATTTTACCCATTTTAAAACAGGTAAATCTGAGACCCACGGTGTGCTGTTGTTTTCTTTTTATTTATTTATTTATTTTTTTATATTTGCCTTTCTGGTAAGAGCCCCAAAATACCATCAGTAGCAAAGTAATCCATTTTCACAGATGGCTACATTTTAAACTTCTGTTCATTTCAAATTAGTGTTGATTAGAGTGCTGTTACGCAATATACAATGTATTATATAACCAAAATGCTGTTTCTATGGGTAACATTTGCAGAAAGGGGGAAAATATCTTTAAAAGCCACAAGAGATGGGATTAAAAGAGGATGGTTGACCTTACCCAATATAAGAATTGGCTTTTGTAATAATCTGTAGCTCACATATTGCATTAAAAAAAACAAAAAAAAAAAACATGAAATGATTAAATAAATGTAGCTTTATAGAGAACTGGCACACTCATTTGAGTCAAGCAATCGGTGATGCAGACGCTGACGAACACTGATTAGTGAATACCTTTTGGACTGTATGTGGAGGGTTTAACTGCTGAATGAAATATTAGAACATTTCTTTTAAAACAGCTGTGATTTTATTTTGTATTCAGTCTTATTTCTTAGATAGTTTTGCCACCTGGGAATGCCTGTTTTTTGTTGGGGTTTTTTTTTTTTAAACCAGGGTTGATTTTTTTATGTAGTCAGTGGAATCCAGCTCATGTTTGAGGGGCGATTACAATAACAGAAAACTGGTTATGTATGGGAATCCCTTTGCCTTATTCAAATGGACAAAATCTGTATTAGATGTTTTCTGCAGGGGTTAACTGACACTAAGATTCAAGCTCTCCAAGAATCAGTGTTTGGTGAAGCTGATTTCTGATAAGGTCAAATTTCAGCCTCTGCCAGCATGCCTTCAAAGACACTGGACATTTTTCCAAAATTCTCACCTTGAAGCCGAGCTCCTGAGCACAGGCATACACTGAAGCAGTCTTGCCCACACCTGAAGGTCCTGTAATCAGCATGGTGTTACCCAGTGGCTCCTCTCTGCCATCATCTGATCCAGCCTCACCCTGGAAGTCTCCACAGTCCCAAGAGTCTGCACAGGAGGATATTACTCATTACTTTTCCAAAAATCAGTAAAATGTTTGGACTTTGAGCAAAGACTTCAAACTGAAATGCCAGTTCATACCATTACTGTTTTCCTCTCGCTTCCTTTCCTCCATTTTTCTCCTCTCGTCACGGTCGGCTCTTAGTTTCCATTTTCTTAACCAACTGAACTCCAAGGAGAACACATACATAAGAAACTTATACTCCTGTTGCAGACTTTAAGACTAATTAATCAATTAGACTTTGGATACTGTTCAAGTATATTAAATTCACCTGTGCAGTTTATTCACGCAGACAGGATTACCAATGACCTCGCTCGAATGCTGAGGACTGTACTTATCTGTCCACAGTGTATCCTCAAAACGGAAATCTAGACAAAAGAAGAAAAACTGTAAATTTCCTGTGCTTTAGAGGGTGTAAAACATGTGACAAGCTCGACCTCTTTGAATACCATCAGTGCTTTTGAGTAAGTTTGGCTCATCAAGGCCTGCTTGACTCCTGCTTTGTTGCTTCAGTCTGTGAGTGTGGCTCAGCTTGCTGTTCCTGGGCTGCTTCTCTACTGGGTGGACAGTGCTTTCCAGGACATCCTGCTCCATTAGGTGACAGTGACCCACACCAGCAGCTCCCTCCGCAGTGAGACTAGACCTCAGACGCTTGGGTACCCTCTCTGAGAGTTCATTTGCCCGTTTTCTCTTCTCTTTTAAGAAGTTATGTGGATATGAGGCAGGTTCTGCTTTGGAAAGGAAAGAAGAAAATTATACCCTTATAGATAAGCAAATGTACAGACGGTTGTTGAGTCTCACCTGTGAGTTTTTGCTCCTGCAGCCCTTCACTTGCCTTCTTCTGCAAAGTGTTGAGCACAGCTTGGACTGGAAATGCTGAATTGGAAGTTTGGATTTCTTCCAGGCAGCTGTTCAGAGCTGAGGGTGACAGCTGTCCTGTACGCCTGTCTTTTACTGTCACGTGAGAAACTCCAGGTGAACTCCTCACTGGTTGCACATCATCACTTTGAGGAGGGAGCACTGATTTCTGCATCCTCCCCAGCTCCCCATCGCTGCTCCGTTTACTGCGCTGTATTGCTCGTAAGAAAATCGGTGCAATTTTAGCGCCTTTAGCGCATAGGGTCTCCCTGTCTTCCTGCACTGGCTGAATCCGTCTTTCGGAAAGGTCTGCAGCTGAATTTGAGCCATATTCGTCTTTTGCATCCAGCGAGATTTCATCTTCAGAGCAGGTCGACTCTGATAACACCATCACCCGGATAGTTTTTGCCTGGTCGTTGCTTTGGTAGGCTGAATCTTTGAAGGTTTTGCCCCGTCTGAGTTTGTTTCGCATCGTAAAACACCGCAAACTAAGCAGTTTACAGTCTGTTGCCATTTTGGATTTGGCGCTTGGGTTTTCACGCATGACGTCAACTTGTGCGACGTTCGCTTTAGAAAAAAAAAAAAAAAAAGTTCTCTCTTTTACGCGGAGCTAACTAGCTAACTCCGTATTTTAGGGGGAAAACAAAGGAATAAAGGCCACAAAAATACACTAAAACGGTCGGTGCTGCATTCATCCGCAGAGCTGAAGTGACGCTTTAAAAGTGCGCGGCGTTTTGCTGCAGTCATAGATCGTGTATGTAGACAGATATCACACTCATACAGGTTAGCTGGACCAGGTCAGATATTACGAAAGTTGTCAAAACTACACAAACCTAAACTGCTGATTTGCTGGGATTTTCCCCACACAACCACCTCTAGAATTTACAGAGAATTATCTGAAAAAGGGAAAATATCAAGTGAGCGGCAGTTCTCTGTGTGAAAATGCCTTGTTGATGTCAGAGGGGAATTATCAGAATGTTTCGAGCTGATATGAAGGCAAGAGTAACTCAAATAATCATTTGTTACAGCCAAGGTATGCAGAAGAGCATCTCTGAACGCACAACACATAAAACCTTGAAGCAGCAGCAGAAGACCACACCGGGTACCACTGCTGCCAGCAGGAAAAGGTAAACTGAGGCTAGAAGTCACACAGGCTCCCCAAAAATTGGACAATGGAAGACTGGAAAAACGTTGCCTGGACTGATGAGTATCGATTTCTGCTGCAACATTCGGATGGTGGGGTCAGAATTTGGCGTTAAAAAACCCCCCCCCAAAAAAAAAACACGAAACCATGGATCCATCCTGCGTTATACCAACAGATCAGGCTGCTGGTGGTGTACTGATGTGGGGGATATTTTCTTGGCACACTTTCAGCCCTTTAGTACTGATTGAGCATTGTTTAAACACCACTTCCTGTCCATCCCTTTATGATCACAGTGTACCCATCTTCTGATGGCTGCTTCCAGCAGGATAATGCAGCATGTCAAAGTTCAAATCAACTCAAACTGGCTTCTTGAACATGACAATTAGTTCACTCAAATGGCCTCCACACCAAATCTCAAGCCTATAGAGCACCTTTGGGATGTGGCAGAAGATTCACATCATGGATATGAAGCTGACAAATCTGCAGCAACTGTGTGATGCTGTCATGTGAATATGGAGCAAATCTGTGAGGAATGTTTCCAGCACCTTGTTGAATCTATGCCACGAAGAATTAAGGAAAGAAGGTAACTGGACCAGACTCCAGGAGGCCCTGTTTAAAGTGATGGTGAACACATCTCGGTGACAAGGCAATCTACCTATCACAGAGACATAAAATTACTCAAAAGAACTAAGTGGTGCAAAACGGAAAGAAATGGACGCAAATCAACCATAGTTAAGCCGAGTTGACAGAGGTAAAACCTCCTCCAAGACAAACAAAAGGGCCTTTACTAAATGCAAATCGGTTGCAAAGAAATGCAAAACAACCCAAAAAAGAACGTAAAACAACGCAGACATCATGCTCCACAGCAAGAAACTGCAAATTGAACACAAATGAATGCAAAAGACCACAAAGACACAAAAATGGCCAGAAAGAGATTACAACTGACTGAAACACACACACACAAAAACCAGTTCAAACAGATATTAAACAAAACCAAAGAGACACAAAAAAAAAAAAAAACCAGCTGTGTCTGTAGGCATACTGAGTGTTTTTCAGTTAGGGAGTGCTGCTTCTGTGTTAGACAGGTGGAGGGACTTTTACAATTCTGTGCCCCTGTCATCTCATAAGCCATCAACACTTATGTTGGTGATTCAAGCACTTATGCACTTCGCTCAAAGTTATATCAACTCTTTAAAGTGTTTTTGGTACCAGGAAAAATATGATCAGGATGATTCCTCAACATTTGGGGGCAGCGAAAGACTCGAGAGCAGAAAAGCACCACCATTTTCAGATTAGGTTTTAAATAAAATCAAGAGGAGTATGAGAGACTACGAAGCAGGATGGTGTAGAGTATTTCTTTCCTAAAGAAGGAAAGAACAGACTCTGCAAAGACTTCTTTCTGGAGACTTGTAAGATTTGCACTGATGTATCCAGTGGCTTCCTACCTGACATGGGCATAAGCTGCTAATTCATGAGGTTATTCTTTATACAGACATTAACACTGAGTGGTCAAAAGGGACAGAAAAAGAAAGAAGACTTCAAACTGGAGGCCAAGACTTTTTCAACCAAAGTGAATTGTACCATAACATGCATCTGACCATTTTTAAAGAGATCTGCTATCAGCTGAGCTGTAAAGAACTGAAATTGATAAGCACTCTCTCCAGCTAATATTCAAAGTCAGAATATCAATGATGTCAAAGCTCATCCGGTTTATGATCCATCACAATTCATAGGTTATTATAATGTGTAAAGTACAGGAAGTTTTATCATTGGTCGGCTGTAGTGCACAAAATACTGAGACCTTGACCACAATTTGGTGAAAGGCCCATTAGATGTGATCATTGTGTGCAGCTTTCTCACACACACACACACAAAATAAATAAATAATTCAGGAGGAGTAGCATTTCTTGTACAGTCCTTCAGCCAGATGAGCTAAAAATGCTAAAACAGTACAGGAACAAATAAGGACAAATGTGTTTTATTTCTTTAAATATAAAAATCCCCTTAGACAGAGTGTATACTTCACAATTTTCAACCGGGTGTTTTGACAATGTCTTTGTTTTCTACACGGACACAGAAACCCTCCGTGGATAATGGATTTTTCTTTTGGGGGGGTGGTATACTATTAATTTGGTTCTCCACAAGGAAAGTCTGATGAAACTGAATGGTGATAAATCAGCAATTTATGTGCACACTACTAAACACTACTGCTTTTTTTTTTTCTTTCCAAAAACATGTTATGAACAGAAGAAAATATGCTAAAAATATACAGAACTAAGAGACTGATGAAAATATTCCCCTTTGGCATAAACTGCAACTAAAAGAACATAGAACTTATTTGGACCTGAAAAATCCTCCAATAAACAGCATATTGCTTGAAATGACAACTGCAACCTGTTATTTACTAGATTCAAAATGGGGCACAGCTAAACATTTGATCTGATTACATGTATACACATTTCTGTCAGCTACTCATAACCCACGTTTAAAAACGAACCAAAAAAAACAACCAAAAGAAAAAGTTAATCATTTGTTTCCAACATTTTCAGAGCTTGAAGTGGGAAAAAAAAAAAAAACAAACAAAAAAACAAACTGCAGGTGCTAACTTCAGAAAACGGCTGACCTTTATATCTCTTTATATGTTTCACTCTACACGGCACAGGGAGTAATGTGCTGCTGGTTGTTCACAAAAATAAAATACTCAAAGTTGATTTCCCTGGCTTTCCTTGAGCTATTGTCAATGCAGGCCAAAAGGCGATGGGGTGATGAAATGTGATTTTTTTTTTTTTTTTTTAATAGCCTGGACTGAAATCGGACTTTTTTCTCTAGTCCAGGATCCATGCTTACAGTACAACACTTTTCTCGTGACAGCCGTCAGGAAACCCCACAATCCACTGCAGATTCCTAACACAAGTTTTAAATTTTAACTGTATCGGCCTTCAAATTAAGTGTCATTCACAGCACTGAAATCCAACCCCCTCACAGATGATCGTGGAAAAGCTGCATTCAACAGTTGGCGCAGCATAATTATGTTTTTTTTTTTTTGTTTCTTTTCTTTTTTTTTTTTTTTTAAATGACAATTTCAAGGTAAGCTTTCTAAATACAAACACCAAGTGCTAAAATAATCATCTAAAAAGGATACATTTTTAGCAAGGTTATTGTGTATGTGTACAAATAAACAGTGACAATGTTACCAGTAGAGTTTTGACTGTAGCCTTGATACAGTCGTCTAACACAAGGACTTACCAAAGGCAGTTGTGCTACCTTAAGAAAAAGATTGTTTACTCTCAATCAGTGACACAATGATACTTCACTTGCTCCTACAAAATGCATATTAAGTAGGTTCAACTTACATCATTCCTGGTTTTGTGTAGAAGTGGATGATTCACTTTTTATATTGTTCATATTTGGTTCAGTTCAAGTTCCAAAAACTTGTTTACCTTGTATACTGATCTGTGTCCGGTCAGATCATCTGCTGATCAGTTCTCTCACCTATCTAAGCACCAAAGGGTTGGTAGAGTCCATTTAAGGGAAAACAAAACAGCCCCCCCCCCCCCCCCCCCCCCCCCCCACTGGTGCCCCACCAAC